>ML790521.1:440716-484578 GCA_009831015.1 Picea engelmannii | reverse complement strand
AATGGAACCTTGGTCGTATATCTGGATGCCCAGATTTGCTCGTTGCTTAACAAAACGCGCATTTTGCATCCCAATTTAGGGTAAGTGGGTTTCTCTCGACAGATCCATTGGTCTTGACATATCTGGGGTATTTCCGAAAGGATTCCGACCATTCGTCTGCCAAACGATGGGGTATTCTCTTTCAATAATTAGACTCGCTATCCTTTCTGAGCTTAAATCACGATATTCAACTTCTCGGAGCTTCCAACTCCCACGACTCCGAGACCTTAGAGAGCTACTCTCGAGGTGCCTACCTAGAACATTACGAGAATCAAGAAAACAAGATGACTCTTAGTGGAGTGAACTCATGCCCCAGACTAAATCATTCGCACAGAAACCAACTATGGCATGTAAGTGTACACATGCATCCATTATTCCTAGTCTAAAACACCAGGCAATAATTCCACACAGAAATAATTATGGGCGTATAAACATGAGAATGTATTCATGATAATTCAATTTAAAATACAAGGCATAAAACACTTATCAAATCCGCCAGGCGTGATGCAACTGCTGAGAGGGGTGCTCATTTCCACCCAACCATAGGCTCAATGACTCCAAACGGGTTTACCACTAGCCACCCCCGAGCTAGACCATGATGCCTTGAGATTCAGTCTCCTATTTCCAGCTCAACGAAAGTCCAGGACGAAGGTTACTCTCCTTCTCCTATGTTCAGAGCTCCCTGTGATTCCAGGATTTCTCCAGTTCTCTTCTGCGATCCCTGTCGCATGCTCTCCCTTTTTCCTCTTCTTCCCTTTACCACACTTCCTCTCTTGCCTTTTCTCTGCAAGATTGTGTGTGGAACGAATTTCCCCATCAGTGGTCAGGTCTGAGAGTTTTTACGGATGGGTGGTTTACCCCCATCCCCACATTAACTCTGAGGAGCCTCCCCACCTACCAATCTGACGGGAAATTCATTCCAGGGTCAGAGAGTTACTTTGGTCTTTGAGCAAGTAAAACCCAGTACAGTACTAGCTCGGTGGAAGTTAACGCAACCATTCCAGGTCCCTTCCACCACCTCTCATTAGCCATCGTGGTATCTTTTAGCACATCCCCCTCCTAGCAGTCATGCAACACATATTCATAACATAATTTACATTCATCGACCTTTCATACAAAGGTCTGTCAAATCAAACATTTACATCTTTGAGTTTTCCATAGTTCTTGGCCAATATAGTTATTTTTACATACTGGGGGAAACATGGTGTTACAATTCCCTCCCCCTTAAAGGAACATAATTCTCGATGTTCTATTTATCAATATGACGTGTATGTACAGAAGTAAACAAAATCGGATATGCCTATTTCATGGCATCTTCCATTTCCCACGTAGCCTCATCTGGGCCAAAATGTTTCCACTGCACCTTGACCTATGCAATGGTTTGGTTCCTGAGTGTGATTTGCTTTCTGTCCAGTATGCATTACGGTACATACTTCTTCAATAATGAAACATGGAAAAAATTATGTGCTTTTACTGTGGGAGGAAGTGCTAGCCTATAGGCTATATGTCCCACTCTATCTAGAACTTCAAAGGGTCCACAATACCGAGGTGCCAACTTGGCACAAGCTCCCATCCTCAGGGAACACTTCCTAGGCCTAACTCTGAGATATACATGGTCTCCTGTCTTGAATTCTCTTGGAGTTCTTTTTCGGTCGGTATAACTTTTCTGTCTGTTCTAAGCGACCTTTAGATTTTGTTTTATCTGAATCACTTGTTGTTCCATTTCTTTCAACATGTCGGGTCCAATAGTAATTATGTTTACATGATTACTCCAACTGACTGGAGTGTTGCACGACCTACCATAGAGGACTTCGAAAGGACTCATCTTCAGGGATTCTTGGTAGCCATTATTGTAGGCGAACTCCACCAGTGGCAGGTAATCTTCCAAATTTCTGGGTTGATGCATTACATGCATCCTTAGCATGTCTTCTAGTATTTGGTTCACTCTTCTCGTCTGTCCATCAGTTTGAGGATGATAGGTTGTGATAAATAGTAATTTGGTCTCTAGACCAACCATCAAGGATTTCCAAAAGTTGGAAGTAAATTTCATGTCTCTATCAGACACGATCTCTTTAGGCATACCATGTAGTCTGAATATCTCCTTCATGAATACGTTGGTGATGTCTATTGCCTTGCAAGTCAACTTGACGGGGATAAAATGAGTGGACTTGCTCAATTTATCCACCACTACCATGATGGTGTCATTCTATTTGGTCGAGGTTGGTAATCCGACGATGAAATTCATGGAGATGGTTTCCCATTTCCATTCCGGGATTGGTAGAGGTTGTAATAATCCTGCTGGGCGTCGGTGTTCTTATTTAACCTGTTGGCACTCTATGCATTTGGCTAAGTACTCAGCTATGTATTTCTTCAATCCAGGCCAATAGAATTGTTTTCTAGTGGCCGTGATCATCTTCTGGCATCCTGGATGACTAGTATATGGTCTTTTATGTAGTTCATCCATTATGAACCTCTTCAAGTCATCACAATCTGGAATATACAATTTGTTTCTGTAAGTTATCAGACCTCCATCTATCATCTGGTAGCCTTCATACTTTATCCCTATAGGTTCTTTCTCTAGGTACAAGGTCATGGTCTGGAAGAATGTGTCTGTTTCTTGTGAATTCCTGACTCTTTCCTTGACATCTGTCTCGCAGGTGCTCACCGCTGCAAGGTGAATTGTTTTCATACTTTTGCTAAGGGCATCGGCCACCTTATTTTCCTTTCCTTTAATATGTTTGATTTCAAAATCAAACTCGCTAAGGAGGGCCATCCACCTAGCTTGTCTGGCATTGAGATTTGGTTGGTCAAATAGATATCGCAATCTGTAGTGGTCTGTCATAAGTATAAATTTCCTTCCCAGAAGGTAATGCCTCCACATTTTTAAGGCGTGCACTATGACGGCCAGCTCTAGGTCATGGGTCACATAGTTGACTTCGTGCTCATTCAATTTTTAGGATTCATAGCAGACTACACTTCCTCCTTGCATAAGGACTCCTCCGAGCCCTTCCTTGCAGACATCTGTGCACATGAGGAAGTCATCTTCGGGATCGACAATATTTAACATAGGTGCGTGGGTCAGTAGATGTTTTAAGGATTGAAATCTTTCTTCACATTCTTGTGTCCACACGAATTTAGCTCCCTTCTTCTGTAGGGCAGTGATTGGACAACAAATCTTGGAGAATCCTTTTATAAATCTCCTATAGTATTCTGCTAAGCCCATAAAGGATCTGATATTTGAAACATCCTTTGGGGTAGGCCATTCCATGATAGACTTGATCTTGTCAGGGTCTACTGCTACTCCTTCTTCAGATATGACATGGCCCAAGTAATGTATTTTCTTCTGGAAAAAGTCGCACTTGCTAAATTTGGCATAGAGCTGATGTTCTCTTAGCACTTGAAGCACAAGTCTAAGATGTTCCTCATGTTCCTCTCTATTCTTGGAGTAAATTAATATATTGTCAATAAAAACCAATACAAATTTGTTTAGGAATTTGCTAAGCACATTGTTTATCAAGCACATAAAAGTGGCAGGGGCATTGGTTAATCCAAATGGTACTACCACACACTCATAGTGGCCATATCTTGTCCTGAAGGCAGTTTTGTGGATGGCTTCACTCTTGATTCGAACTTGATGGTATCCAGTTCTCAAGTCAATCTTTGAGAAGATGGAAGCACCTCCCAATTGATCGAACAGGTCATTGATTCTGGGTAAGGGGTACTTGTTATTTATGGTTACCTTATTGAGTTGTCTATAATCTACGCACAGTCAGAGGGTACCGTCTTTATTTTTCACAAACAAGACTGGTACTCCCCATGAAGACATGCTGGGCCGGATATAGCCTTTGTCCATCATTTCCTTTAGTTGCAATTTAAGCTCAACTAGATCGGGTGTGCTCATCATGTAGGGTGTCCTAGACACTGGCACCGCTCATGGTGCAAGTTCTATCGAGAAGTCAATATCCCTTGTCAGAGGTAGACCCGATACCTCTTCCGGAAATACATCTCTATACTCTCTTAGTGTGCGGTGGTCTTCAAGGCTTGGTTTGTCATCTTAAACTGATTCCAACACCTGTATCGCATATAGTGGACATCCCTTTCTGCAATACTTTCTCATTTGAAGAGCTGATATTCATCTCACCGAGACAGGTTTTTGGATCCCTTGAAGGGTTATCCTTCTCCCTTCTTCAAATACACATTCTAAGGTTTTATGGTAACAGTCCAGTCTGGCTTTATATGTGGCTAGCCATTCCATCCCAATCAATAGGTCATACGATCCTAGGGGTAATATGTTAAGGGTTGCTTGAGTGGGCAATTCACCCATAGTGAATTAGCAAGTTGGTATGACCTCCGCTACCTTTCTTTTGGTGCCAGTGGCTAACTGTACCAACCATGGCTTGGCGTGTTTATGTGGCTGTAATTTACACCTATCAACAGCCGTAGGGGCTATATAACTCAAATTTGAACCAAGGTCAATTAGAATAGACACTAGATGGTTGGTGATCATACCTTCTATTTCCACCATTGAAGCTTGGTGGTCAGCTTGGTTATTATCCAAGGTTGCATAAATTTGCGGCACACTCTTGGCCACGTCATTGACGGTGGTAGCTTCTTGAACGTTGTAAATTCTCCGATTGTTCTTTTGTTAGTGCGGGCAGTCCCTCAATAGATGTTCTTCTCCACAACCCCAACATTTCAAGGTTTCTCTCTTTGGGTTATCGATCTTTACTGGGGTAGATCCAGAAGGTTTATTTTCTCTCTGGGAGGGGAAATTTTGCTGATGTACACTTCGGGTTGGGAAGCTCATCCTTGAGTCCTTTTTATAGTTTTTAAATCTTGAGGATTTAAACCCCTTTTTTCTGGAATCCCAAACTATTCTTCTACTTCCAGCCTTCGCGAGGTTCTGTCCGATGCCCAAGCTGTTCATAACAATATCTTGCCTTTCAGATAGTGTCTTCTAGGGTCTTTGGCTCATCAAACTCTATCCTGTTCTGATAGTCCTTAGGTAGTCCACTGATGAATCGTTTCACCTTTTCCTTTTCTGCTTTTATAAAGGGTACGTACCTCAACAATTCAGGGAATCTGCTGACATACTCCTCTATGGTGAGTTGCCCCAGCTTGAGTTCACAAAATTCCTTAGTCTTTTCATCAAAATACTTTTCCGACAGATACTTCTTCCTGAAGTATTTTTCAAACCGTTCCCAAGAGAGGTCCTCTTCATGGATCCCTTTTACATTCTTAAGTTATTCCCACCAAATGGAAGCCTTTCCATTCAAGTTGAAAGTGGCTACTCGGGCCTTCAAGTTTTCTAAGAAGTCATGGACTTTGAAATACTTCTTTAGTCCAAGCAGCCAGGCCTCCGCTTCCTCCCCGTTCTTTATTTCACCGTCGAAAGAGGGTGGTTTAGCCTTCTTGAATTATTCGAGATTATGACTTTTGGAATGCTTTCGCTTCTTTCATTTTCTTCGGGAATAAGAACTAGTTCTACTACTAGAAGATCCCTCTGAGGCGCCATTTTCCTTTCCAGAGGAATCATTTACGCTTGTCCCTTATCTCTGGGGTGGACCTTTCTCGAGGTGCTCTTCCCAGTGTGGCCACTTAAAAGAGCATGTTTTTGTATCGCAGGTGGACTTCGACTTTTCTTTGTCTGTCATCAGTCCGCATGACTGGTGTCAGGTTCATTTTGTAACTGTCTTTGTATGTCAGATAAACTCTGCAGCAAGATTGCATTAATTTCCGTTTGCTTGTCTTGCTCTTTCATCAACCTCTCTTTGTCGGCCTTACAGCTCTGTAGTTCTACCATGAGGCTCCTCATAGTCTTAGCTAGATCTAGAGGGGTCTCTATCGCCCTCCTTTCGTCAGAATATTTGTCTCTATTGTGTGAGCCCTCCCCCACTTCGCGGCGCGTCACCATTCTATGCGTCTGCAGTTTCCCGCGGTTGATCGTCCGCTTGTGTGAAAAGGAAAACACTTGTTGTTAGTCAATATTTATATTTATTCATAACCAGTGCATAATTCATATTTTCAAATGCATACACACAATAGGAGTTTTCGTTCTTAATTTCGAATTTTGATTAAGGGGTTTAAGATAGAGGGTTACTCCTTTTTAAGAGTACTTCCAATGGAGTTCCTATGCAACTCGTTCATGAGCCCAAATAGGCCAAGTGTTGTAACCATGCTCTGATACCAATTTGAAACACACCCACTACGACATAATAAATTTTCGCCTCTTCTCGAGGGACAGAATCCCCGAATTCCTACGGGGGCCTAGCGCAAGATAGCTCTTCCCTTATCCACCTCCATGTGATCGTTGGTTATGACCACAGGCCAAACAAATGAGGTGCCTTTTCGTATTTAGCGACTCAGCGATGCAAGCGAGTCAAGTCTTTCGACTCTACAAACCTCGAAACTCGATACTCGAGTTCTTGTATGAGATCCAACGACTTTCAATGATTTGGATCCAATGGTCCACGGGACTTTGAAGCTTTCCCTGAACTCTGACCATTCACCACATGTCTCCTCTGATGGACAGTCCAGATCCTTTTAGGACTCCTCCTTTCTACCAAAGAGTGCATCAGGGTTTTGGGTACTGGGATTTCGCGACTTGCGAAGATAAGGGTTCTTGCCTCTTTGGTTTCTTGGGTGCCGAAACTCTGAAACCTATTCACGCTAGCTGATTCAAAATTTTGCATATCGAGACTTCACAACTTACGAAGACGAGGGGTCTCACCCTTTGGTCTCCCGGGTGCCGAAATGCCAAAATGCTGAAATCTACTCACACTGAACGGATGGTCTAGATCACTCTTGGATCAATGACCGTGATCATGTCACGATTTCGCGAATCATGAGTTCGTACAATTCTACCCCTTTGACCACTCCAAGTCACGGGTCAATGAAATGATACCTAACTGCCACGTGTCCTGTGTCGATTGGATGGTTCCAAATACTTCAGGACTTTCAGGATGTGGTCAAGTCTACTCTCCTACCTATGCAAAGGTTAAGATCAATAGTCAATAAAGCCCCGACGGATTCTTGGATCTATGGTCCTAGACAAGGGGGGCCTACNTAAAGGTAGATAGGCACAAGGGGTTCGAAATCCAATCTTGACCGTAGATCCAGATTTCCCAATCCAGGCCGTCGAAACTTGCGCACACAATTTTGGATCCGCCCCCCCCGCTTTAAAGGTAGAATGGTGAGGGGGCTTCGGAATGGAACTCTGGCTGTAGATTTGGGCGCGTAGATTCTAGCCACCTAGATTTGCTCGCTGCTTAACGAGACGCGCATTTTGCATCCCAACTTAAGGTAAGTGGGTTTCTCTCGACAGATCCATTGGTCTTGACAGATCTGGGGTATTTCCGAAAGGATTATGACCGTTCATCTTCCAAATGATGGGGTATTCTCTTTCGATAATTAGACTCGCTATCCTTTCTGAGCTTAAATCACGATATTCAACCTCTCGGAGCTTCCAAATCCCACGACTCCGAGACCTTAGAGAGCTACTCTCGAGGTGCCTACCTATAACATTACGAGAATCAAGAAAACAAGATGACTCTCGGTGGAGCGAACTCACACCCCAGACTAAATCATTCATACAGAAACCAACTATGGCATGTAAGTGTACACATGCATCCATTATTCCCAGTCTAGAATACCAGGCAATAATTCCACACAGAAATCATTATGGGCATATAAACATGAGCATGTATTCATGATAATTCAATTTAAAATACAAGGCATAAAACACTTAGCAAATCCACCAGGCGTGATGCAACTACTAAGAGGGGTGCTCATTTCCACCCAACCATAGGCTGAGTGACTCCAAACAGGTTTACCACTAGCCACCCCAGAGCTAGACCACGATGCCTTAAGATTCAGTCTCCTATTTCTAGCTCAACGGAAGTCCAGGACGAAGGTTACTCTCCTTCTTCTATGTTCAGAGCTCCCTGTGATTCCAGGATTTCTCCAGTTCTCTTCCGCGATCCCTGTCGCGTGCTCTCCATTTTTCCTCTTCTTCCCTTTACCACACTTCCTCTCTTGCCTTTTCCCTGCAAGATTGTGTGTGGCACGAATTTCCCCGTCAGTGGTCAGGTTTGAGATTTTTTACGGATGGGTGGTTCACCCCCATACCCTCAGTAACTCTGAGGAGCCTCCCCACCTACCAATCTAACGGTAAATTCATTCTAGGGTCAGAGAGTTACTTTGGTCTTTGAGCAAGTAAAACCTAGTACAGTACTGGCTTGGTGGAAGTTAACGCAATCATTCCAGGTCCCTTTCATCGCCTCTCATTAGCCATCGTGGTCTCTTTCTGCACATCCCCCTCCCAGTAGTCATGCAACACATATTCATAACATAATTTACATTCATCGACCTTTCATACAAAGGTTCGTCAAATCAAACATTTACATCTTTGAGTTTGCCATAGTTCTTGGCCAATATAGTTATTTTTACATACTGGGGGAAATAGGGGGTTACACATAGTGACAGTGTGGCAATGGTTTCTTCATTTGACACTTATATTTCAGGGTGACATGACGGGGCAAGGATAGGTGGTTGTAGCCAAAGAACATAGGGGGTTGTAGCCTCTTTCTAGTTGTAGCGAGATAATTGGGGATTTGTAACTTCCCTCAGGTTGTAGCCTGAAAATATAGGGGGTTGGAGCCTCCTTCCAGTTGTAGCTGGAAAACAAATGAAGTTTGTGCTTCCAATGAATGTAATTCTTAAAGAGATATAAGAAAAATCAATTCATGGTTTTCTCCGACATTGGATTTCCATGTAAAAATACTGGTGTACTATGTATGTGTATGATTGTTAATTGTTCATGGTTTATTTACTCTAGACTTATTGGATGATAAGGATATATTGATCATAAAGATAAATAACACTTGCATACTGTGGTTAAAAGGATTAAAAATATCTATTACTGATTCACCCCCCCTCTCAGTGATCCAACAATTTCAAATAATCATTGTCAATTTTTTATTTTTTTTATGATGGGTAGAATTTGTAGCACCTTTCCTTTTACGTTTTATGTAAATTCATAAAATGTCACTTACTATTTTTTCATGTGTGACAATGTTTTCTTCTATGTGTGATAGTGTTGTAGCCATTAAGTCTATTACATCAGCCACATGCACATAATAATAAAGATGAACAAACAATAAGAGTTCAATGGAACAAATATACCTTTTCATTTGGTCAGAAAATGAGTTTGAAGTTGATTAAAAAAATAGTCATTTCTAGAACTTGCGTAGCGAACTTGCATTGCGAACTTGCGGAGCAAGGTTCCTTTTGATATTTTCTTCTATTGTTTGGATTTGATTGATGGATGAAGGTCATTGATTGATATTTTGACACTTTATATGATGATAAACATCCCTAGGACCACTTCATTACCCTTTCAAGCACCATTTTCTTCAACATCCTAATATATGTCAAACACTCGATTCAGACTTTGACCCTTGAGAAAATTATAGGACACTAATAGGGAACACAATAGCTCGTTGGAAAGGTATTGACAATGATATTTATTTAGGGAGCTCAATAAAATCCTTTAGCTATTATTGAGTTTCGTGATTGTGAAAAAGCGTTGTTTAGGTCCTCAAAATGGCCCCATAAGTTTAGGAACCGAAAAACTGCTAAAAATAGTAAGTTGCCAAAAACTTGTTTTGAGCCAGTTGGACAAGGTGGGTGGCCACTGAGATCCTCCTGGATAAATAATCCCCCCTTAGGAAGCAATGGTCTCCATTGCGTTTAGTCCCCCATCAGATGAGGAAGTTTCTGCTAAATTTGGCCCCGGGTGAGCCACTTCCCTTGGTGCAGGAGCTGCCCTGCTTTGACAACCCGATAAAGATGGATCCTCTGCTAGTGAGTTCCCCTGACCTGTGTGTCCATGATATGATCAGTGGATTCCTGTTCCATGCAGTCAAGGTTTATCTCTATTGGTTTCAACTATTCTACTATCTCTGAGGTGTCCAATAATGGTGGAAAATAAGGCCGAAGGAGGTCCACATTGAATATTGGGTGCAAGCCAAGGAATGAGGGAAGGTTGAGCTCAAAAGTATTGTCACCCATAGACTTGGTGATGGTGTAGGGTCCATAATAGAGTGGAAAAATCTTTCAACGAGGCTCTGCAAGGCGTTCTTTCTTTAAGTGCAACCAAACCTTGTCTCCCACCCGAAACTGGTGTGGCACCCGATGTTGATCAATGTCAGGGATGATTTTAGGGGCTAAATTTTTCTGATGGGATAATTTTCCATGGTTTTTCCAAAAATGAGATTCACTATTTTAAAAATGATTCGCCCAAATTCTATAGGATAAAATTATTTTACCTTAAAAATCACCAAAATTTTATAAAAACTATATAAAATCCTTATAAATTTGAATATTTTTACAAAAATATCGCCAATGATTTATAATTGACATATGAAGGATTAGTAAGATTCGTCAAGGTTTCTACATTTTAAAATAAATTTCCATCCTTAAAATCGTCCATGTTGATCATGGTGTTTATTGTACTTGGCATTGGAATTTTTTAAAATATCTTGAACATGTTGGCGGATGTGTTAGATCTGCTCAATGAACCAGGTGGATTTTTTAGATCTAGTTGGAGCATGTGACGAGTCTGCCTGGGTGGCCACAAGGGGTAGTGCAACATCCATGGGACCCAATGGTTGAAATCCCAACCCCACCTGAAAGGGACCATGGTTGGTTGAGCTATGTATGACTTTGTTGTAGCTGTGTTGAATATAGGGAAGACTCTCATCCCAGGTGTGGGGGTGCTTGAAATTGTACATGTGCAAGATGTGCACAATCATCCAGTTGAAGACCTCAATTTGGCCATCCATCAAGGGGTGGAAGGTAGTGTACTTAGTGATCTTGGTGTCCAACAATGACTAGAAGCTCGACTAGAATGTGTTGAGGAACCGACTTTCCCAATTTGAGATAATGGTTTGTGGGATCCCAAAGTGTACCCACACTCATTCAAAGAAGATCTTGGTAGTGGCCTCCACTATGATGCTCTTCTTACAGGCGACCATATTTTCCATCTTGTAAAAGTGATCAACAACCATAAAAACACAGTCATTTCCCCGCTTGGTGGATGAAAGGCCCGACATGTAGTCCATTGAGATGGATTCTCAGGGCCTGTAAGGAGTAGGAAGAGGAGTGTCTAAGTTTTAAAAATATGAAGTAAACTGATGCATATAGATTCTTAATCAAAACAAAAATTAATCAATGGCTCATACACATAGTACACAGAGATTTATACCAAAAACCCTTAACCGGGAGAAAACCTTGCAACTCTTCATTGTATTAATTTCACCATTCACCATACAATATATATATACAATGTTTTTAGGTATTCTGTAGATACCAAAACCCTAATTCCTTAATCCAGGATTAATTTAGAAAACTGCTAAAAATAGAAAATACCGCCCAAAAAAAATAATTCAAGGCGCTACCCCAAATACGAACGTTGCGCGTAACCAGGGGAGGCATACCTGGCCCCCCTGGGACCCCCTAGGAAGCGCCCGACGCACACAACACAAAAACCACTACTAGAGGGATCGTTAGACACAGTTGTCAAATCTGACGCACCCACACACACACACATGCAAAGAATATAACACATACCCAACATTCTCCCTCTTGTTGTTTTCTTTTCATCCAGGGGTCCATAGGATTATATAGTCAAAAATACAGGGTAGTAATGCCTATTGTTAATCTACACCAGGAGAACGTTTCTATGCTCATAGACTTTATCGATGAATCTAAAACATTCTTCAAAGTGTCAACCTTTTCCAACAACACCTTCTTTTCTTCAACCATGTCTCTCACAAAGTGATACTGAACATCAATATGCTTTGTCTTCGAATGATAAGCTGGGTTCTTTGGTAGGAAGATTGCACTATGACTATCACAATCTGATCTCACTAATTATTGTACCAACCCAATACCTGAACACAATCTCTGTAACCATACTGCTTCCTTGCTTGCATGAGTGGCTGCCATGTATTCAGTTTCTGTAGTTGAGAGTTCCACTACAACTTGTCTTTTTCTTATCCAACTGATTGCTCCTCCAAATAGGTTAAACACATACCCACTTGTAGATATTCTGTGATCCATATCTCCAACCTAGTCTGAATCAACAAAGCCATGTATGTCCACCACTCTGTCCAATCCTGGTCTTCCTTGGTAGCACAATCCATAATTGGAAGTGCCACACAAATACCTGAAGACCATCTTTACTGCTGTCCAATGCTCCTTCCCTGGTTTTGACATATACCTGCTCAAAACTCCCACTGCATGTGCAATGCCCGGTCTAGTACAAAATTGGATTCCATACATCAAACTACCAACTACACTGGCATATGGAACATGGGACATGTCCTCTTGTTCTTCCTGTGTCTTGGGACACTGATCTGCAGATAAATTTACACCTATAGGAATAGGAACATTGACCGGTTTAATTGCATGCATATTAAACCTCTACAATATCGTCTCAACATATTTTCTTTGATTCAACCAGAGTTTTATGTTGGCACGATCTCTTTTAATCTCCATTCCCAGAATGAACTTAGCAGCACCAAGATCCTTCATGTCAAATTTGGAGGATAGCTGCGATTTCACCTCCTTGATAACATCCATGTTATTTCCTACCAACATGTAATCAAAATACAACACTACATAAATGAAGTGTTTACCAACCTGCTTGGAATATACACAGTGATCAGCCCTACTTCTCACAAATCCCAATCCAAGGATGTATGTGTCAAAATTTTGGTACCACATCCTAGGTGATTGCTTCAGACCATATAGTGACTTATTTAGCTTACAGACCAGCTCTTTCTTTCCCTTCACTACAAATCCTTCTGGCTTCTTCATGTAGATTTCTTCTTCTAGATCCCCATGTAGGAATGTTGTGTTCACATCCATCTGTTACACTTCAAGATCATCAAAAGAAGTAGCAATAGATAAAAGAAATCTAATAGATGTTAACTTGGAAACATGAGAAAAAATATCACCAAAGTCAATTCCCTCTACCTGGGAATAACCTTTTGCTACTAACCGATCTTTGTATTTCTCCACTTTACCTTCTGCATTAAACTTCTTCTTAAACAACCATTTTCTACCAACAGATTTTCTTCTAGATGAAAACTCAACTATATCCCATGCCTCAATATTATCCAAGGCATCCATTTCTTCAACCATGGCCTTCTTCCATAGTTTACTATCCTCTGAATGCACTACTTCCTTGACAGTTCTGAGATCATCATCAGTAATAGATTGGAATGGAAATCAGGTGGACTATACCTTTCTAGTTTCCTTCTTTCTCTCACCGATCTCCTCAATAATGGGGTATGAGGTTCTTCTTCTTCTTCTTCTTCTACTTCATCTTCTTCAGATGATTCATATTTTTCATCATCCAAATCAAGCTCTATTTTATTAGGTTCTTCTTTGCTTGGTAGGAATTCCTATTTGGAAACATCTTTTACCTCTCTAAAAACAACATCCTGACTGTAAACAATCTTCTTAGTTTATGGGTTCCAAAGCTTATAACCTTTCACACCATCTTTATAATCAATAAAGATACACTTTTCATCTTCTTTTTTTCCATCTTACTCCTATTTTCCTTTGGAACATGTACATAAGCATCACAACCAAACACTCTAATATGTTCAAGAGAGGAATTATTTCCAGTCCATACCTCGTGTGGAGTTTTATCATCCAGTGCTAATGAGGGTGATCGATTGACCAGGTAACATGTTGTATCCACTGCCTCTGCCCAGAATTCTTGTCCTAACTCGGCACCACTCAACATGCTCCTTGCTTTTTCCATCAATGTCATGTTCATCCTTTCTGTAACTCCATTCTGCTGAAGTGTGTATGGAGTAGTCTTCTGCCTTGCTATACCACACTTCTTACAGAATTCTTCGAATTCATTTCCACAGAATTCTCCACCATTATCTGTCCTCGATACCTTTATTTTCTTCTCTATCTGATTTTCTACCAGAGCCTTAAACTCTTTAAATTTATCAAATACCTCTGATTTCTTTCTAAGAAAATAAATCCATGTGTTCCTTGAGAAATAATCTATGAATGAAACATAATACATAGATTTACCTAGTGATGGAACAAGAACAGGTCCAAACACATCACTGTGTATCAACTCTAAGATCCCCTTTGCTCTTGTAGCACTAAATAGAAATATTACTTGATTCTGTTTTCCATATATGAAATGTTGATAGAAATCAAAATCCAAAGTGCAATTAGACATACCTTCAATCATACCTTTACCGTGTAGTGTTCGAAGGCACCTTTCTCTAATATGCCCTAGTCTTTGATGCCACAATATGGTCTTGTTTCCAGGGACAATATTGGTCTTGTCTTCTTTATTTGTCTACTCAGGAACAACAAAACTATTACACCCATTAGCATAAGTGCTTCCCAACAACTTGTACAAAGTTACACACCGAAGTCCCCTCATCAACACCATTGCTCCTCGTACCATCTTGCAAGTGCCCTTTCCAAATACAGTATCTACTCCTACATCATCCAACTTGCTTATAGATATTAAGCTCATGGATAGTTTTGGAATGTGCAGAACCCCAGGGAGAGTTCTAATCCTTCCATCTTTTAGCAGCAACTTAACCCTTCCACGTCCCATGATTTTGGTTGTCGAGTCAACTCCTAGGAATTAATCACCACCATCGTATTTTCACTCCCTGTGAGGAGTCATATGGTATGATGCACCTGATTCGATCAACCATACATCACGATCTGCATGTGTACCTGTAGATTCCAAGTAAACATAACCTCCTTCTTCAGTGGAGGTTTTCGCCTCTGTGGAAGAGGTACTATCAAATCCCATTGGTTTATCAACCTTCTTAGACTTGCAATCTTTCTTATAATTCCTTGTTTTACCACACTTCCAACATTTCCTCAAAGATTTTCTTGGAGACTTAGATCTACCTATAGATTTAGATCTCCCCCCCGAAGACTTACCAAGATTCATGTCTTGGGTACGACCTCTTACAGATAAAGCATCTGTGCTATGACCATCCATTCTTTTCTGCCTCATCTCTTCATATAGAAAGGATGCAACTACATCCTCATACTTCAATTGTAGATTGAGTGGTACTACCAATTGCTACAACCATATTATCCCAAGATTTTGGCAAAGAACATAACAAACTAATACACTTACCTTCTTCTACAATCATAATATTAACAGAGCCAAGTTGACTTACCAGAGTATTAAAGGCATTTAGATGTTCTGTCACAGAATCTCCATCTTCCATCCTAAGATGATACAACTTTTTTTGAAGAAACAACTTGTTTACCAGGGGCTTTGATTGATACAAATTCCCTAACTTATCCCATAGTTCCTTGGTTGTAGATTCTCCCAACACATTCAACAACACTGAATCTGCCAGGCAGAGTCGAATAGTACTCCTTGCTCTTATGTCCAACTTCTCACAATCTTCCTTCAACATACCAGTAGGTTGTGTACTAGTAGTTTGTGTAGTAGTAGGTTGTGTACTAGTCAACTATGTGCCAGTAGGCTATGTACCAGTAGGTTGTGTACAAGGATCAACAATGATCCATTGTTCTTTGTCTACAAGAAGGTCCTCCATCTTGAGCTTCCATAGCTCAAAGTTTTTACTGTTGAACTTCTCTATATTGATTCTAGAAGATCTTTCCATTCCTCTTTCTACACTTGAATCACCACTGCAAAATCTCCCACTAAACCCAGGTTTATCACAGACCCAAGATAAACTTGATCTATCAAGACCAAGCCAAACCTTCAACAACAAAGGCATCCCTCTGAAGCCAAAAAATGAGCTCTGATACCACATGTAAGTTTTAAACCTGTGAATTAAAGCAATGCATATAGATTATTAAGCAAAACAAAAATTAATCAATGGCTCATACACATAGTACACAAAGATTTATACCGGAAACCCTTAACCAAGAGAAAACATTGCAACTATTCATTGTATTAATTTCACCATTCACCATACAATATAGATAAAATGCTTTTAGGTATTCCATAGATACCGAAACCCTAATCCCTTAATCCAGGATTGATTTAGAAAACCACTAAAAATAGAAAAATCTGGTAAAAATAGCAACTACTAGAGGGATCATCAGACGCAGTTGTCAAATCTGATGCACCCACACACACACATGCAATGAATATAACACATACCCAACATAATGTACATGCCTTGTTTCTTAATGGATGGTTTGGAAATATAGCAGGCAATGCATGACCGAATATACTTGCTCACATCCTGTTGAAGTTTCGGCGAGTAGAAATGTCGCTGCAACACTGCCACTTTATTTTTCACAACGAAGTGTCCTACCACCCAACTGTAGTGGGATTCCAAAATTAAATTCACTCACTCGCTTGATCGCTTGATGGAACACATAGATGGCCCATATGGAACAACAACCCGTCCTGAAGATGGATATTAGTGACAGATGTGTTTGCGCTCAATATCTGGTAGGTGTTGGCGAAGTCAGAATATGTTTCATAAAGTTGGGGCCATCCAGAGGTCTTGTGGCCACAAGAATCAATCACTATGGTGAGTGTTGCGATTGGAGGTCAACTGAGGAAATAAATTACTCAGTTGGTACTTCCTATTTTGAACTTGATGTTGAGGTGGAACTACTACAAATATGTGGACCACTTTTGATAGTGCTCATTCTACAATTTTCCTTGTGTCTGCATGAACTGCAATGACTTATGATAGATGTGGATGATTGTTTTCTTCCTAAGAATGTAATGCCTCCACTGGAGGCAGGATTTCACAATGGAGTACATTTCTTTTTCATAAGTAGGGTACTTACAGATGGCATCTGATAGTGTCTCACTATGATAGGCCATGGGGTGGTCGTGCTGAGTGATGACTGCACCCACAACATAGTTTGAAGCATCTGTCTTGATCTCAAAGGGTTGTTGCAAGTCAGGTAATGAAAGCACTAGGGAGGAGCACAAGTGTTGTTTCAAATCATCGAACGCTTTCTATTGGGACAGGACCCACACAAATTTTTCATTACCACCACCTCTGGTTATTTGGCTCAGGGCCCATGCAATATGGGAGAATCCAAACACGAACCTTCGATAGAAATTGGAAAGGCCTAAGAATATCTGAAGCTTAGTGAGCATGGTTGGGGCTGGACAGTCACGAATGAATTGGATCTTGGTTGGATCAACATGCACACCATGTGCATCAACAATGTAGCCTAGGTATTGAACCCTATCCATGTTGAAGGATCCCTTTTCCAAGTTTGCATATAGCTTGTGTTGTCGTAGAGTGTGCAGAACCTGCTGAATATGAAACAAGTGTTCTGCCCAAGTATTTTTGTAGACGAGGATGTCATCCAGATACACCACCACAAAATAATTAGTGAAAGGCCACAAGATATCATCCATCATCCTCATGAAAGTTGCTAGGGAATTTTTCAAACTAAAGGGCACGACCAAACATTCAGAAATACCTTCTTTTGACTTGAAGGAAATTTTCCATACATCTGTCAGTTCTATTAGGACTTGATGGTAGCCAAACTTCAAATCAATATTACTAAAATGTTTGCCCCCCTTGAGTTGATCAAGGAGATCTTTGATTTGTGGAATCGAGTACCTATTCTTGACTGTGATTTTATTTAGGGCCTGGTAATCAATGTAGAGTCGCCAAGTCTCATCTTTCTTCTGCACCAGCATCATTGGGCTTCCACAAGGTGATGAGCTGGGTCGGATGTACCCCTTGTGGAGAAGTTATTGGATTTGACACTTTATCTCCTCATTTTATAGTAGAGAGAAATGATAGACTAGCCCATTAGGTAGTGGTGTGCTGAGACTTAGATCGATGGGATGCTTGACCTGACAATGCAGAGGTACCCTAGTAGGTGATGAGAAGATGTATTTTATTCTTCCACGACCTTATCCACTTTCTTCGACTGCGTGGAAAGGTCGATCGCATAGAGCATGGATGTGGCTACAACCTTTCGCTCACTCAGAGAGAGAATCACGAAGAAGACAAACTTTCTGATCTGAGATATGACCTTCCTGCATTGCTTGGTAGAGATCAAGGAAATAGAACTAGGTGAGACTACCTCGGGTATCCTGTACAATTTCTTGTTGAAAGTAATAATAACACTACGAGGCCTAAACTCATATACAACATGACATTTCCATAAATAAGGTTGGCCCAAAATAACATAGCAAACTTCAAGGGGAGAAACATCACATATTACCTCATCTTTGAATGGCTTGATTCCATATGACATATGACACTATTGGCTTATGCAAAGATCGCTTCCTTGATGGAGCCATCCAATGGTGTAGGGATGCGGGTGAAACGTTGTTGGCAGGGATAGCTGCTTGAAAACCTTTGTTGAGATGAGGTTCTTCTAGATACCACTATCAATGATGAAGTGCAACAGAGTGCCTTTTACCCATATCTATGAATCAAAGAGGAACTCACCTTCCTTTGGCTCATCAGGTTCATGGACTTGGATCTTGGTGGTAGCAATGGTGGCACTGGGTTCCACGTCAATAATATGTCTCTCGTTTTCTGTTTTTGACTCAGATTCAGAACCCACATATGATTCAAAGGATTTTACCTTAGCCACCAATGACTTCTTTGAGCGAAAATCAACAATGTTATGCCATGGGATCTTATAAAATTTGCACCACTTCCTGGTATCTTTCTTCATATTCCCATTGTCCTTCTTTTCTTACGTCTTGGACTAGTTTTCCTAAGGTTTCCCATATTTGATCTGTCCTTTGTTCTATGGGTTAGGGTTTCCCTTGCCCTACTTTTGCTGTGAGGGGTTACCAGACCCAAAAGGAACTTGAGAAATCATCTTCCCCAGTTCTCGATGCTCAAGTTCAAAGCCTTCCACAGAGTGACCAAGAGTACAAAAGTGTCTTAGACACTAAGGTATTCGATGCACCGGGCCCAAGTGGATAGCTCGAAGGATGATCTAAGGTCGGGCAAATAAGAAGAAGAAATTCGATAGCAGGAAATCGATATCTCAACAACGGATTATCAAGTAAGTATCGAGACTGCCCCTGATTCATAAAACTTGGCTAGTAATTTACCTCCTGATTAGCAACAAGCAGGGGCCAAAATTTTGGGACATACAGAAGAGGTTCAAGAACCCAGTGTTATCACTGAAATTTCGTCAGCACATGGCGACAAGAACTCCGCATCATCAAAACAGGAAACTGTCATTCATGGCACAAGATTAATTCCTCAGCATTGCAAAAGGGTCAAAAAACTATAAAAATGACCAAAAATTTGAAAGGCGCTTTACATCATCTGGGTGCACGCGCGTATGCACGTAACAGAAATGTATAAAGCGCGCATCTGTGCAAAAGGTGCGGCTGTTTGGTGAAAAACCCGCGCGCCTGCTAAACGACGCATTTATTGAAATTGGTCGGCCTCCCAACCACTAATGGATTGGCTCCCAAGTCGATTTGACACCAAATCCAAGCTCAATCCTCATGGTGGGCTGGTCAAAGACCTAATTGTGCCCTAAAGAGCCCCTTTTCACATTCAAAAGAGGTTGCATAATAACCCAATGCTTGGGTATAAAAAGCCATGAATAACCACCATTTTCTCAAGGAATTCTTTGTATTATTATGCTGTTGAGATTGCTAGAGACTCATTCTTTGGCAATAGACATAATCAGCACCATTTCATAGGCTTTCCACCTCTCACTAGAGTGGATAAGCTTGGAGTTCTTTCACCCACATTCTTCATCTTTCATTGTAAGGAGAGCAATCAGTTGAGGGCCTCAAGAGCCTGCCATTGGAGAGGGAAGGGACCCAAGTCCTCTTTCTCCATTGTTGTCTTTGGATTTCATCAATAAGATCAGCTTATACATTGATGATATTGGTCCATTTATATTTGTTTTTCATTTCTTTATATGTTCATAGTTTCATTTGATTTTTGTTTGATTCTTGTTTCTAACTTTGTAGTTTCTTTTTCTAACCTTTACCTTACAGTTGTCATGCCTAGCAGAGCCCAACTGGGCATGTAAGTACTCTCAATTTGCTCATCAAGTGACGAACCTCAAAGTACTACATCAGTAAGAACCTCTCAGGACCACCCCTGAAGTACAAACATGAAGAGAAACTTGCTCTTGCAGTTGTCCTCACAGTCCAGAAACTGCGCCATTACATTCTGCTTCGCACCACCAAGGTCATCGCAGATTCCAACCCTATGCAATACTTTCTCAGCCGTCGCCAAGTTAATGGCAAATTCGCTCGATGGATCGTTATCCTTCAAGAGTACGACCTCAAGTTCTCAACACCTAAGAGTAAGAAGGCCCTAGTTCTCGCCAAACTTGTCACAGCCCTTCCCTCTGACACACCCAGTACCCCCATCAATACTGACTTCCCCGACGAACATCTCTTTTACATCACTTCCGATGATCCTTGGTATGGCGATCTTCTCATCTACCTACGAACTCAAAATTTCAGCAACCACCTATCACGAGATGATCGTCGGCGCATTCGCCATTAGGCCCCCCGCTATCTCCTCATCGGTGACATCCTATATCGACGGGGTGTCGACACTGTTCTTCGTCGCTGCCTGACTATTGACGAGGCCGACAGAGTCTTAAACGACTGCCACAGCGATGCCTGTGGCGGGAAACTTTCCGGTATATCCACCGCGCAAAAGATCATCCGGGCCGGTTACTTTTGGCCTACCCTATTTCATGATTGCATTCATGCCGTGGAATGATGTGAGCAATGTCAGCTCTATGCCAACAAAGCTCGTGCTCCCCCTGCCCTTCTTCACCCTATCATTACTGCAGACCCCTTTTGTAAATGGGGCATTGACTTTATGACTTGTAATCCACCTTCCAGCAATGGTCACAAATACATTGTTGTCGCGGTCGATTACTTCACCAAATGGGCCGAAGCTATGCCCACCTTCAACAACACCGCTGACACAACAGCGCGTTTTTTCTTCAATCACGTCATATCCCGGTTCAGAGTACCACTCCAACTAGTTTCTGATCATGGGAAACACTTCGAGAATGAGATCTTCGTCGAACTCTCATCTCGGTTAGGCTTCTCTCACGAGTTTTCCTGACCATATTACCCTCAGTCAAACGGATAGGTCGAGGCAGTGAACAAAGTCCTCAAGACCATGTTACAACGCACGGTTAATAAACATAAAACCAATTGGCATCATATGTTATTTTCCGCGCTATGGGCTTATCGCATGGCAGTGAAGACCGCCACGGGTTTCACGCCATTTCACTTAGTCCATGGGGTCGAGGCAACTCTTCCCATCGAGTGCGAAATTCCCACCCTTCGCACCGCAATTGAGATTTTACCTGACACTGCTCCACTGGAGCAACGCTTACTGAACTTGGAGTCTCTGGATGAAGATTGTTGATCCTCATTACAGAACAACGAGGCAGCTAAAAAATGATCCAAGACTACCTTCGATCGCCATGTCAACCTTCGATCATTTCGCAAAGGCGACCTTGTCCTAGCCTATGATATCGCTCATGATACCTTTGGCCATGGAAAATTCGAGTCACTTTGGCATGGCCCTTACATCATCCAACATTGCCTCACCAAAGGCGCATACATCTTGGCCTCCCCCGAGGGCCTCACGCTCAAAGAACCCGTCAATGGGTTATACCTCAAGAAATTTTATGCTTAAATGTAGTCATGCTACTTTAGGTTATTTTCTTTTCTAGCGTTTTTAATCTTTTTTCCCACAACTAAAATATCCTTTGTGCTATTGACAGATGACTCCTCCACTAGCTTACCACATTGGTTATGCTGACGGCGCCAGCCGTTGGACACAAAATCTCGCTTCAGCTGCTTGGGCTCTCTACACCCCATCACATGAACTGCTGCATTCAAATGGCATATGTTTGGGGCCAGCAACCAACAACCAAGCCGAATACATTGCTGTTATTGGCCTCCTGACCTACGCCCAACATCATCATATTCTTCACCTTAGCATTTTCCTCGACTCTCAACTGGTCGTTCTCCAACTCAACAATGTATACCGTGTACGCGATCCGTGCCTCTTTCGCAAATACCTGCAGGTTAGATTATTATCTCGCCATTTTGATTCCATTACATTTACACATATTCCAAGAGAATTGAATCAAACAACCGATGAAATAGCTAACACAGTGTTAAATTGGCACATATCACATCAAGCTACACATACATAAACATCTCATACATCCTGTCACAGCATATAGATAGCATCAACATCATAAACATCAAAACCAAAAACACATGTAAACCATATTTAGATCTCCAAAACATGTATACTCATATATATATATATGTAGGCCTCTCAGGCCATCTGAATGTTTACATACACAAAAATACATCGGTCCACAGGCCCGTGCCACATCATGGTACAAAAAATCGGCTCACCAGCCTATCTAATCAAAAATGGTATACACAGTACAATATACAATCAGGGTGCCTCTATCGCACCCCCAACTGCTCCTCCCTCAGGAGGAGGTGGTGGCCCACCCCTACCAGCCCCAGGCGGTGGTGGTGGAACATCCACAGGACCCCCCTGCTAAGACGGTAGGCGCCCACTAGTCATGGCAGCGAGCACAGCTGCTCGTCGCATGATCGACCGCCATGCTGGCGGTAACCCAATGCACTGCTCCAGGAACTCCTCGTCCTGGATACGGATCCACATGCCCTCAGGCACGTCTCGAAACACCGTCTCAAAATGACGGTGAATATCATCATCACCTACTCCGGCTGCCACCGGAGGAGCATGAGATGGCCCCGCACCAGGGTCATCAAAACGGTGCCTCTGCGCCGGTCTCTCAGACCCTGCTGGTCGCCCAACAACCTCATCCCTTGGACGCCTCCCTCCATGCGGTGGCCTCTCCCGCTCTCACTGCGCTGGCGCTCTGTATAACTCCACCTCATGCCTGCGAGGTGCCAAATCTGCACATGCACCAAACAAGCAACAACAGACGGTATCAGTGTCTATACATCAAACATGTGCACTGGTATATCAAAATCACAATACATAAATACACAACATACCTCTGTGGTCAAAAACCTCCCCAGGAGGCAGTACCATATCCGGGTCCCCCCGGAAGTCCACCCCAGCATAGGGGAACTGGAGTATAAACTGCGGCATCTGCCACCATATCTGCGCTGCCTCCACAGTAAAGTAATGTCCACCTTCGCCACCACCGTGGCGAACCAAAATCTATGCCCACCGCCTCAAGCGTGGCTCTCGTACCCCTGGTGCCTCTAGCAGCACCCTCGGGTGCAGCATCGGCACCCTCTCCAAGAAGAAGGCCACCAGGATGGAGCCAAATGCAAACTCCCCTGCGCCTCTAGCTCGAAAATGGTCCAGCTGCGCAATCATCTGCGCATGTAGAGTCAGCCCCCAGGCGAACCGCTCACGGCCCACCACCACCCTCTCCATCAGAAACAGCTCGCCCCCACTAATCTGGTGGGGCGCTCGGGACCCATACACCCGAACTATCATCGCTGCTACGCAACGATGCAGCAGGGCATCTATCCCACTAATGCGCACTACTGTCCCAGTCATATAATGCTCGCCTGAGCAGTATCGCCTGGTGACGTCAGCCAGGTGTGTATCCCTCGGCATCACAGGATCTGCCGGCAACGGTGTTCCCCGGAAGAGGAGTCCAGTCAAGAAGTATATGTCCTCCACCGCAGTGAAGGCGATCTGCTCTCCTCGCATGAGGAAGCAGTGCTGATCAGGGCTCCACATCTCAATCAGAAACTGGAGAAAATACTCCTGTGCCCATATCAAAGGGCACTCAAAAAACTTTAGCAACCCACTGGTTGCTAAAGCCGCTCGAACCGCTACTCGCACTGCTGGCGGTGCATTGGTCACAGCATCTCGTAGCTGTGACGAGTCTCGCTCACGCCACCGCACATCCATGATCACCGCTCGCTACCTGCACATAGCACAGAGCCCTATATTAGCTTAGGCAATTATCCAATACATCAAAATAAGCTAGTTTTTCACCCAGAAACCTAGCCTTAAAGCATCGGTTTTACCACCCACAGGCGCGCCTATATGCGCACCTGTTCACTACACAGGCGCGCATGTGCGCGCGCTTGTTTTTCCCACAGGCGCGCCTGTGCACGTGTCTGTTTTTCTCACAAGCGCGCTCATGAGCGTGCCTATTTTTCCCACAGGCGCGCCTGTGCGCGCGTCTATTTTTCTCACAGGTGCGCTCATGAGCGCGCCTGTTCACAATACAGACGCGTGCTAGGGAGCGCCTGTCATAGCCACAGGCGCGCCCGAGAGCGCACCTGTTTGCCCTACAGGCGCGCGCTCATGCGCGCGTATTCAGTGTACAGGTGCGCACTCATGCGCACCTTCCACTGAGTCGCCCGTGCATGTGGGCCCACCCTCTACCCCAAAACCCCCTAAAACTCCCATACGACCCCCCATACCTACCCTGCCCAAAAATTGGAAACCTATAGCTATGCAGGATGTTCAGACCACTAACCTGACACTCGCACGTCGTCGATCGGCTGCCTCATGCTTCCAGAATCACTCAATCTCCTCTGGATCTGCTCAGAAACTCACTGTAGCAGCAGGTACAAATGAGGTGGCAATGTGGGCCCTACAGCTATATATAGGCCTTTTTGCCAAAATTCCACTCACCATTCCGGGAGCCCACGGCATCCGTTTTTCGAACCGTCTTCCACCACGGGATCAGCATCTCGCCGCCTACATCATGGCTATCCCTGGGCCACTTTTCATCCCGAGCCCCCGGGGCGCCCTTTTTTTTTCATATCATGGCCAGGTACGCACGCACATTGTCACATTTATCTAATACATGATTCATATTTGTTATTCTCTTCAGATATTGTTCACTTTGGATATTTGGTTGTTCCATGTGCAGGTACTTGCTCAGCATCTCTCCACATCACTTCTTCAGGTATATACTCAGCACTGGCATGTAGTCTCTCCCGCTGTATTGCATTTACATTACCAGTCACACCCTCTGATATTGGCCTTTAGGATACCCATTCCTGGCTCTGTAGTACTCACACCTCCAGTTGCATTTTCAGTACTGTCATCCGGTAGCATTCTCACCCACATGAGTTGTCCCATTCATAGCACCTTGTGGCACTTTTTGACACTCATGTTGTTCTTCATTACCCTTTAGGGCTGGGAGTCCTGATAGTCTTTTATCATGTTGTAGATCAACCACATACTCCTTCTCCTCCTTTTGCTAGCTTTCCCACATGGACTCCCAGATCATCGCTTTATGCTTCAGTTCTTTTTACCTGCATATCTGCAGGATCATGAACCCTCCATTTCATCCACCATCAGTTTGTCCATCTGCGAACCCATCTTCGTTTCACCTACCTCATACAGAAACTCGCCAATGGGGACCTCACCCTTCATCAGTTTTCCCAGAAATTTCTGCCCTCCCTGGGGCACTCATTTCACACTGGGGCACCCGTTTCTGTATTTGTACATCTTTCCCAAATTTATTTATTATTTTAAAAACGCCTTTATTTCCAGTCATTTTCAGTTATTTACTCTTGTCGTCACCGTTGGCGACCTTCTTTCCTTTTGGCCACATGCAACCCATGTCACCCTTGGTTGGAGCACTGCTCCTCATTAACCCTCGCCGACATCATCTATATCTTCAGAATACTACCCCGGTCACTTACCATTTATCCTCTGAATTTGTTCACCTTGTCCCGCCTCTGGCACAACTTATCCTCGGTCTTGGCGTCCCCCTGACACTCGACCTTGTCACACGGTTGCAGCCACTGTTTGTCTCATACATTCTCCAGCCAAGGGCAGTCTTGAGTCTTCCCACTTATTGACTTCGTCCATGTACCTCTGTCACTTCCTCACCACAGTAGATTCCATGAAGCCCTTTGCTTCTGGGAGTCGTGTCCCCCTTTTGTCGACATCAACACACTTTTCCAAAAGGGCGACAGTATCTTGATTCTCATTTCCCATTCAACGAGAGATCTCGGATGACACAGGGGGAGACACCATTGCTCCCTGATGTCGTTGAACCCCATAATATTCGACGCCAACACTCTCTCATGTTGCGGTGGGTATTACTTTGCAACTATTGCAGTTTTTATCATCCGTTGCCGAAGACCTCTGAACTTGGTAGGGCCATCAATGCCCACATCACCGTCGTTGTTTACTTCCACGACCATTACCGCTGCTTCAGAGTATGTTCCTTTGCAGAATTGTCTTCTGCCTTTACCATTCCTCCCCCGAGGGCGCTACAGTTGTCTACATCAACAATTCAGACATTTTTTCTTCTTCAGAGTTACATCACACAAGCATGGGGCATGCCCGCCTCTTTTTTACACGCTTGTATATTGTTACACACCTTGTGGAAGGTCAGGATCTACCGGTTCCTTTCTTCTCCAACGGATTGCTCTACATGGTCCCACTATTGCTCTCCCTTACAACACCATTCCCAGTAAAAGAAACATTGATGGATTTTGGCTATACGTTTTGCTCCTAACCTCATCCATCAGGGGGCATCTGTTATCACTGAAATTTCGTCAGCACATGGCGACAAGAACTCTGCATCATCAAAACAGGAAACAGTCATTCATGGCACAAGATTAATTCCTCAGCATTGCAAAAGGGTAAAAAAACTATACAAATGACCAAAAATTTGAAAGGCGCTTTACATCATCTGGGTGCGCGCGCGTATGCGCGTAACAGAAACGTATAAAGTGCACATCTGTGCAAAAGGCACGACTGTTTGGCAAAAAACCCGCGCGCCTACTAAACGACGCATTTATTGAAATTGGTCGGCCTCCCAGCCACTAATGGATTGGCTCCCAAGTCGATTTGACACCAAATCCAAGCTCAATCCTCATGGTGGGCTGGTCAAAGACCTAATTGTGCCCTAAAGAGCCCCTTTTCACATTCAAAAGAGGTTGCATAATAACCCAATGCTTGGCTATAAAAAGCCATGAATAACCACCATTTTCTCAAGGAATTATTTGTATTGTTATGCTGTTGAGATTGCTAGAGACTCATTCTTTGGCAATAGACATAATCAGCACCATTTCATAGGCTTTCCACCTCTCACTAGAGTGGATAAGCTTGGAGTTCTTTCACCCACATTCTTCATCTTTCATTGTAAGGAGAGCAATCAGTTGAGGGCCTCAAGAGCCTTCCATTGGAGAGGGAAGGGACCCAAGTCCTCTTTCTCCATTGTGTGTCTTTGGATTTCATCAATAAGATCAGCTTATACATTGGTGATATTGGTCCATTTATATTTGTTTTTCATTTCTTTATATGCTCATAGTTTCATTTGATTTTTGTTTGATTCTTGTTTCTAACTTTGTAGTTTCTTTTTCTAACCTTTACCTTACAGCTGCCATGCCTAGCAGAGCCCAACTGGGCATGTAAGTACTCTCAATTTGCTCATCAAGTGACGAATAGAGTGCAAACACCCAGCCTTGAATAGATTTACACCATCGGGAGCCTGGGAAACACGCTTACTTGGGGAGAGAAGCAAATACCTAAACCGATGGATGAGGTGGCTGCTATACAAGCCATTTCCTACGACCGAAAGAGGAAAGCCATCATGAAGAGAATCACCAAGAAGAGGAGGCTTACTCTAGACAACTCCATCCTCATCACCACAGAGAAAAAATTTATTGCACGGAGCATGCCAAGACATCCAAGCTTATGAATGTAGGGATGGAAATCACAAATTCCACCCTAGATAGAACGAGGAAGGATGAAGAGGATCTAGTTGCTGTGCTGAAGGAGTTGGAGCATCTATGCCATTTAGAGAAATATTATTAGGAATCCATAAAGGCCACGGTATTCTTGAGAAGTGAATTCCAGGATTCCTACAGTAAATTCACGAATGAGTGTCACCTTTTCACTGCAGGGATAGTCGATTTCAAGGAAGAAACCCTTATGGCACTGGCGATGTGCAAGGATATGGAAAGATGGTATGAGAAAACACACCAAGCGGTTGAAAGGATCGATTACATCAGCACAGTTCAATAAGGCCAAGACATCGAAGATCATGGCATTTAGGTACTAACAGATAGCAACATCGACCGCATAAAGAAGTTGATCAAATACTGGGTGAAAATGGCCCAAGAACCTCATCAGGAAATCTAAGAGAAATGGGCCGAGTGTGAAAGGAGCTGGACCAAGATCAATCAGGCGATGACAGACATCGGCCTCCCAGAATTCGGCATACCCAAGGGCTTTATCGACTTGCATGACATAGTCAAATCACATGCCGAACAAGAATCATCGTGAATTGTAGAGATAGAAAATGTGGCGAACATGGCGTCAGGTCAAGTACAACAGTTCATGGAGCACCCAATCAAGGCTCAGACAATGTTACAACAACTAAGTGATAAAGTAGTCAAGTATCAGGCATGAACAATGGAGATAAAGGAGATCATTTTGGCGTCGATGGACCAACATAGATTCCCATATGCCAACACATGTGAGGAACTCTTCGTCAAATGGTCAGAGTATGAGAAGAGTCATCCACTCAAGTGAAACCATTTGATGACTCTTAGAAATCTGAGAGATGAAAGTGCCATGTGGCGATGTTTGTTTTACTTAGATTGCACATTTGATAGTTATTTTTAGTTAATAATATGTTATAAATAATAGGGTCAACCTGTTAGAAAAGTTTAATGGTTTTTGCAAAGACCCTCATTTTTGGAATTGCAAAGAACTATTTTGGAGCTACCTTAATTGAGAAGTCCTATTTAGGACCTGAGACAAGCTTATGTTTTCATCAAAAGCATGTGTGATTGGATCATAAGGAGGAATTACTTGCGACTTTATCTCATGAATGGATGCTATAATGAGTAAGAGTTTCTGAATCTGTTGATAAGTTATCTGATTCAATATTTTTATAATTCTTTCCTCTAATGATGTAAACAAATCATTGTGTTAATGTGTGATTGGTGATCAGAGCTAAGAAAACTTTTTTTCTTGCCATCATTATTATTGCATGTATGTTCTCCTCTGATAAATTATATCTCAATCAGTAATTGAAATACCAACAAGTTGATGTATTAGTACTAGGCTTGTCATAGGTGTAAGAATCATTGTCTACATGCTTGAGCAGAAGGGTTATCCCAAGCCCCTCAGCCTTCTTCAAGTTAAGCAATTTCCCCTTTGTTACTCAGCTGGTTTAAACCAACATTTATCTTGTATCGGCCCCACCTATAAGAGAAAATACAAAAAGAGAACGTTCAAACTGAAGGAGGAACTTTCACAAGAAGACATGATGTCAATCACTACGTAAATCCCATTAATTAATTGGTCGGATCAGAAGATTTGGAGAACCATTCAACCATTAAACATTATAGAGTGTTCCTAATGTTGAGTTAAAGGGATTTAGGACCCCTCAACATAAATGGCACTAGAAGGAGGGCCTGAAGAATGAATGGCTGACAATATTTTTGATATAATATTTTGCACAACCTGTAGATTCAAAACAACCCACATGCATGGCTAATCATTCTCAAGGCATCCCACACACATTGAGTACTCCTGAAATGAGTAACTCACCCCAACAAGAGGAAGAACAATTATTCCCTGAAATACCTTTCACTCTTCCCCACAAGGAGTTGAACCAGTTCAGAATAATCACAAGAGCTTACGCCTAAAAAATCGGAGCACTTCCCTTAGCTCCAATACTTCCTCATAGAAAACAAGTAAGTAGACCAGTGGTCGACACCCTCGACCAGGTTTTCATTCACACAGTAGAAGACCTCATAGATTTCTCCCTCACCAAAATCAAACATCCTTTTAATCTAATCCCCGAAACACCAGCCGGTAACTACTCTGAGCCCGATGATTTTTCCGATGAGGAAGGGTTTAACTCAGAACGCTCAGTTTCAGGATTAGACGACATGGAAGATAACAATGAGAATAATGAAGAAAGGGGAAACCCACCTCATAATAATTAACCTTGGTTGGCCAAAGAGGCTCTGGCCATCCTTGGATGAGTACATAACCTTCCCTGACATCCAGAAAAAGTTACTCCCTAAATTTGACCCTGAAACCTCAGGATTTCCTAAAGACCATATCAAAAATTTCATACTAGTCATTAGACTGATGAATGGCCAACATGAAGACGTAGTATGCAGAATTTCCCCCTATACTTTTGAGAATTCAGCCTCCACATGGTATTTTAACTTATCTGTAGGATCCATAACTAGTTGGAAGAAGTTTCAAAAGGATTTTCTAGGTAAATTTGTAGAAGAAATCACTACAGGAGCTTTGATGGCCGAGTTGTTCACCGCCACCATGAGTTTAAAGGAGAAGGTTAAAGACTTCAACCAACGACTCACCACTATCCTAAAAAAATTGCAACCCGAAGCTAAACCCACTCAGGGGTTGCAAATCGAAGTATACACTAATGCTCTCCCAACTTCCATTTCCATGTTTGTGAAGAGAGCTGCCAAAACAACCTTAGCTGAAAATTTTGAATAAGCCAAAACAACAGAATTCCAAATGAATGGATGTAAAGAAGGCCCGATCTCACTAGTTAAGAAGGAATCTCAACCTCCTCCCAGGAGAGGACTCTTGTTGATTAGACCTCCAGGGAAACAAACAAAACAAGGTCCCGAAAAAGGAAGTGGAGACATAGAAGACCTACAACGCATGGTAAATAAGTTGTCTAACAAAATCATAGACATGAAAAGAAGTGCAGGGGAAGGAAACCAAGGCCAGAGGCCCTATAAAACCTTTTTTAAAAGAAATCCACATTTCAAAGCAGTCATACCTCCCCCAGCCAATTTAAACATCGATCTGGGAAATGTAGCATATGACTCTTTCTGTACCTATCACCAAGAGAAACATTCTGAAAGAGATTGCCCACAATGGGCGCATGCCATGAATTTGATGGCCAACTAGTTTTTGGATGAGGTTTCCCTTACCGAACAATCAAGCGGATCAACTATGAATATTGTTGATCAGGAAGAAGTTGATCCACTAGAAGAAACAACCATGTTGATACGGGACCCTAACCTACCAATTCTTTCCGATGACCTATTTGAGATTCAAGAACCACCCATAGAGGTTTTGGTTGTGAAATCCTGTCTCAAACGACCTTACTACGACCCAAACTTCAGGAGGAAAACCAACGCCCGATAACCCGAAAGCACCTTTTGTCTCCCAGAGAAATCCTATAAACATCCATACACGAGAATCGCCCAAGCTAGACTACAACATAGTAGAAGATTTGAAAACGTTGAAGGCAAATATATTGGTCATGGACATGTGTAGAATCCCTTAGCAGAAGGACTTTCTATTACAAGCCTTGAAGTTAGTAGAAAACCCTATAACAAGCACTGACCAAGGAGAAAATCTAGCTCCCACAAATCTAAGAAATAAACCAAATGTAAATTCTTGCTCCGAGGATAAGAAATGAAAGCCTTTTGTCCCACTGTTCCTTTTGACATTTGAAGTCTTCAACAGAAACCTCCAAAATCATCTAGTTGACTCAGGAGCATCCTCTAATGTAATGCCATTGTCTATATGCAAGAAATTAAATGCAGTCCCTCTCAAGAGTGATAAACATGTGATGCAATTAGACAAAACCCAGGTGAAGGTTATAGGAGAACTCAAAGATGTAATGATCAGAATGGCGACACACCCTAAATTTGTTCAAGTCATTGACATCATTGTATTAGATATCCTAGAATCTTATGGATTGCTGCTTAGTCGAGATTGGTCCAAGAAGTTAAATGGATAATTTAGTATAGACTGGGCTCACCTTTGGTTTCCATTAAAGGGACACACGAATATGATCAGGATCGATAGGGAAAGATATCTAAAACATATTGTCACCGACTTATAAACCCTCAACGAACCCTCATCGACATATTTCCCCGTGCTAGGCAATTTTTCTTGCGAGTCTGATTTCGATAATTTCTCCCCCTTCTCATCTGATGTTCCTCTTACTCAAAACTCCGAAATGATTTTTCAAGAAAATTTGCCAAAAACGGTGGATGAAACCCTCTTCCGTCAGGAACCGGTGTTAGAAACCATAGAACAGATAGGAGGAAAGTGGTAGACAAAATGAAGCTCATGGTTTTTTCTCACAAATTTGGACCTTATACTTCGATGGATCTAAATCACAAGAAGGGTCAGGGGAAGAGTGCATCCTCATTGATCCAAAAGGTAAATGAAATTTCATTTCCTGTAGACTAGAATTTAAATGCACAAACAACAATGCCGAGTATGAAGCTCTAGTACAAGGGCTAAATAAATCCATAGAATTAAACATTAAAGAGATAAAGGTGTTTGGAGATTCTAAAATGATCATTTGACAAGGAACACTATACATTGCAACTCTCCCCACCTGAGGAATTATCAACAGGAAGTGCACAAAATAATAGAATATTGAGGCCTTTAACATTATAGTGATCCCCAGAACAAAGAACACTCTTGCTGACTCTCTAGCCACCGCTGCCTCAAGGCTATCACCTCTAGAAGACTATGAAGCATCCTGGTTCACTGTGGTGCTACTCTACAAACCATCGGTGCCCAACAATATTTCTAATTGGAAGGTCTTTGAAGGAGATGAACAGATCATAAATTTTTTGACCAATCAGGATAATTTTAAAGACCTGGCTATTGATGATGAAGTATTTTAGGAGCAATTAGTAGACTCCGACCCTCATATATAGAAACCTGAAGTAGATTGATCGACTGAAAAACCAAGGTCTCACATGATCCCAAAGGGAGTAGCCAATTTAGAAAACCTTTTTGACTTAAGAGAATGATTCAAAAGGTCAATGAATGCAAAAACAGGGAGTTCCTATCCCATGTATGAGACTATAAATATAAGAACCCCGAAAAATCCCAAGAATATAAATCTCAGCAAGACAATGTATAAAGAAGAGAGGAAGGCCTATATCAAACTTTTCAGACAATATCAAGATGATTTTTCATGGTCCTACCGAGATCTGAAAACTTATGACACTTGTATCATTCAACACACAATCTCATTAAAGCCTGGAGTGAAACCCTTCCAACAGAAGCTCTGAAAGTACCACCCATCCCTGGAGCCTCTCATGTGTCATGAGTTAAAGAAATTACTAGTTTCTAAAATTATCTTCCAGGTTAGACACTCTGCATGGGTAGCAAATTTGGTTCCAATAAGGAAGAATTCTAGGGAGATCCACCTATGTGTAGATTTCAGAAACCTCAACAGAGCTTCAAAAAAGGAAAACTACCCAGTCCCACCAATGGAGCAACTCTTGCAGACCGTGTCTGGCTCTGATATTTTCTCCCTGCTAAACAATTTTTTAGGTTACAACCAAGTTATAGTTTCATAGGAATACCGTTTGAAAACTACCCTCCGAACCAAGTGGGGAACCTTCACTTATAAACGCATGCCCTTTGGGTTAATCAATGCAAGGGAAACCTTCCAAAGGGCCATGGACATAGCTTTCGAGGACTAATAAACAAATGTGTAGTATTTTATTTGAATGATGTGACTGTGTATTCAAATAACATAGAAGATCACATCCAACACTTAACCCATATTTTTGAAAGGTGTAGGAAATACAATATATCCTTAAACCCTAAGAAAACTATCTTTGATGTCAAGGAAGGTAAACTACTAGGTCATATTATATCTCAAGCAGGAATTCACATAGATCTAGAGTGAATTAGGGCTATAGCTCAGCTTCCATTACCCCACAACAAAAAGGCTATGCAATCCTTCTTTGGTAAAATCAATTTTGTGAAGAAATTGACCCCCGATTTCGCTAAAACTATCAAACCCTTACAAAAAATGATCCACAAAGATGTTGAATTTAAGTGCGATAATGAATGAAAAAGTTCTTTCAACAATATTAAGGCTGCAATATCTCAAGCCCCAGTGTTGCGAAGTCCCGACTTTAGCAAATATTTATTCCTCTACACTTTTACCTTCGACCAATCGTTAGCTACAGTATTGACTCACAAGGATGATGACAACAATGAGGCCTCAGTCTCATTTATGAGCACCAATCTCCAAGGGGCTGAACTAAAATTACCCTACTATAGACAAGCAGGTTTATGCAATATACAAGGCAGTGAAACACTTCAGATATTACATCCTAAAGAACCATACCAAAGTCATCGTGCCTCACCTTGCAGTATGATCCCTATTCACTCAACAAGAGATGGGGGAAATAAGAGGAAAATGGATGGAAGTAGTCCAAGAATTTGATCTAGATATAAAACCTGCTAAAATGGTTAAGGGACAAGGATTATGCAAATTGGCAGTTGAAGCCCAGGACCAAGTAAATGAAGGCCCCGGATGGGAGAATTAATTGGAATTATGGTCTAGTGAAGCTTCATACATCTCCCCAGGGAAAGAGTCTTGGTATGAGAAACAGACTTATCTCCTGCATCATGGGACTTTCCCAAAAAACCTAAATCCTAGGGAAAGGAGAGCCCTCAGGTTAAAATAAGCTCAATATTGCCTCATAAATTTGGTGCTCTTCCGTGTTAATTATGATGGGGTACTTTTAAGATGTCTCGAACGTGAATATGTAGACAAGGTTCTAAAGGATCTCCATGATGGTCCTACAGGTGGACATTTTGCAGGAAACACCACTACTCACAAAATACTGAGAGCTGGATATTATTGGCCTAATCTATTCAGGGATGCTCACACATACACTAGAAACTGTAAAACTTGTCAAATAAGTGCAGGGAGGGAAAAGAGAGCAGTTGTTGCACTCCAACCTGTGGCGGTCTCTAGGCCTTTCGAGCAATGGGGGTTAGATATCATAGGAGAAATTATACCGAGTTATTCAAAACAACATAGGTACATACTGACTCCCACAGACTATTTCATGAAATGGGCAGAGGACATCCCTCTAACTCATGTAAACAAAAAAGTGGTGATCCAATTCATATAACAACAACTGATCACAAGGTTCGGTATGCCTTCCGTCCTTGTTTTTTATAATGTCTCTTACTTTTATTCCACCCTATTAACATAGTTTTCTCTAGATAAATGAATCATAATCAGATACTTTGCAAACTACTATCCATAGGGGAATGGAGTGGTAAAATCAATCAATAAGAACCTGGTGAGGATATTAAAGAAAACAATTGCAGACAACCAAAGGAATTGACACAGTTGACTTCATAACGCCCTATGGGATGATAGAATAACATACAAGAAAGCTATAGGGAATTTCCCATACTTTCTGGTATATGGAAAGGAATCCATTCTCCCAAATAGGCTATATCTTCCATCTCTTCAGCTTGCTCAGGAGTCTAGAGGACAACCCTCATCAGTTATATAAAAAAGAATTGATACCCTCCTCATGCTGGAAGAAGAAAGGGAGAAAGTAAAGTCAAATTTTATAGCTCATCAACAAATAGTTAAAAGGTGGTTTGATAAGCATAAGGCCAAAGAGAAGAATTTTGAAGTAGGAGACTTAGTCCTAAAATGGGACAGAGAAAATGAGCCAAAGAGAAAACATTCGAAGTTTCAGAATCTATGGCTCAGACCTTTTCAGGTATCTGAGAAAATTGGGGTAGGCACGTACCAGTTGCAAAATCTAAGGGGGGAACCTGATGCCCTCTTGGTGAATGGCCAATCCCTAAAACAATATTTTCATTAAAAAAAAATGTGTGTGTTTTCATGATATTTTGTTTTTAGGTAGGATGATTGTGGAGTAAATTTTTTATTTTTGTTTCTTTCTATAGTACTTCTGCACTTTTGAAGTTTGTGTTTATCAAGACATTGGTTGACCTCAATTCATGCAATATGATGAACTCTTTTGCTGACTCATTGCTTAGATACAACACAAGAAGCGTTGGGAGACTTGCGGTTGTTTTAAATGATTTTTCTATCTAACCTGTGCAGATGAACAACCTTGGAAAAGTAATGAAGTGTCTTTCTGGTGGTCTGGTAAAACCTGAAGGGAAAGATGGAAAGATGGAAAGGATTACATGTACCTTGAGACAGAGCTAGCAAAAATTCACCTCAACCATCTCATTTTGAAAATACCAAACGTCCTCCTCTCCCACTCACTCATAGAATTCTGCCGAAATAAAATCAATTATATCAAATGAGTGCACAGTAGGAGAGAGTATGTAGATAACTCCGTCAGGGCTATGAACACTCGTTGACAGCGGAGCAAGGTCTGTGATGTCGGGGTGACTCCGTCGGGGCTATGGACATTCGTTGGCAGCAGAGTAACACCGTAGCAAGTGAATTCTTTACTCGACTCTTGTCAAAGAGGGTGTGAGTCAAGGTTATAGGAAACAAAGGTGGAATAAAGGTTGAAACCCCACAGGCAGGCCCGGGTGCACCAACCAGGGAATTTCAAATGCAAGGATAAAATAGGATTTGATTAAAGAACAGTTAAGTTCTTAACCAAATTTTGAATCAATGAAGCCCAAGGTAGGAACAAAGATTATGATTTCACCCAGTAATTCATCATTTGTTGAGCACTAAACACACCCTAAAAAGCCTTATCAATTTTTTTACTTTTTGGGTACCACTTGATCTTTTGCACTGTCTGATTCAATTTCATTTTGAGAAATGTTTTTTCTTTGCTTATTTTCATGACTCTCATCACCTATTCAAGTTTTCTTGAACTTATGAAACCCCTTGACTAAAAGAACTTAACACCTGAATTAAGAATTGACAGCTAAACACTACACCCAACACGCTCAGGTTCGGCATCGAAAAAAATTCAAATAAGAAAGAGGAACTACTCGAAAAAACAAATTTGCCAAGCATCGATCTTTATCGGAAACGGTAGAGGGAATTTCTAGTTTACGTAAGTTTTTTCCCATAAAGGTTCGAGAGATAGTCGATCCCCTTCGGAATCTGTAAAATACAAGTAGGACAGACGTTAAGGAAGGAAGAAAATAAATCGTCGATAGCCGATGCTCGACGCACTTTATCGAGATTGGAAAAAAACTTGAAAGGATCATAACAAAAAATTTGACCACGATATAGTTATCCTTGATCGTTGATCCCTGATGCGGTTTCGACATCGAGAATTTTTCAAGGGAATTGATCTGAGAGTGCTTTGGTAGGTTTATCACCGATCGCTAGTCCTTGACACTTTTTTGGCATCGACAAGCTAAGTTTTTTTTTAGAATGAATAACTTAAAGAAAGTCTCGACCCTGATTAATACAAGTGAATTAATTCACTGGTCTCAAAAACCACATGTCTTTACCAGGTAAGAAGTTCATACGATCTAGTTCTATCCCGAGTCATTTTTGTTTACCTAGGTCCCAGTCACACCTCTGAGTCAGTTTTGCTGCGTCAGCAATGTACGGTAATATCAATTGGCGTCGGAGATTTTATAGGAGAGTATCAACGAAAATGTTCATAGCATGACCCTGATCCTCGATCCACCCATTGAAGGAGCGACACGACAGGACGTTTTTAGCATTAGATACGATCGGATTTTGGGCATTTAAGGAGCTAATTAATACCCGATCCTGCATTATTTGCGACCTCGTGTGCCAATCAAAACAACATGTTTGAAATTGCCAATAGACCACATCACCACCTGCACCTCTACCGTCAACCCACGATGAATTTAAGTTCTAAATATTCGATGAAATATTTATTGAAAATTCACTCATAACCCGAATTGAATGGCTGATGCGACACAGTAAGATCTTTCCAGTTTAAAATATCTTGAACCATTGTGAACAAAGACATTTTGTGCATAAGATAATTCCAAAGCATCCGAAGGAGCAAGATGAGTAACTCGAAGGCTGTATTGACCCCGTGATTATCAAAATAACCAGGTTTTAACAAGCTTCAGAGGTATGTATCTGAGTCTGTAATTTCGCTGGCTATAATTTATATGTGTTTGTCTGGTTTTTCTATACACAGTCTCTGAAATTTTTCTTAAGTTGCAGGAACAATGCCGATGAGAAATCCAACCAACAGACACTTGCCAAGAGCACCAAAGATAAAAGAACCAGAGGCAGGTGAAGGTTCTTCTTCAAGAACCATGAGGCAATTGGAGTACGACCCTAGGCCAGAGCCTGTTGTCAAGACAAAAACAAAGAAGGTTTCCATCCAACCTCCAACCTTTGGAGATATAGAGGCAAGCACTGGGTCCAAGATGGCGCTCCCGCAGTGACAGGAATCTCTTTAACAGGATCAGCTAAGAAGAATACCCATAATATGTCCCACATAGTGATCTGAACAGAAAGATGGTCGATGACTAGGTGTTCCTGAACATCTGAAGGTCATATCTACATATGGTGGCAAGAAGATCCCCCATTTTTCCCTGCATAGAGGTCTTGAAATGGCTCATAGACCACATAGACACACACAAATGTTTAATCAACGATGACAATGGCGGGTGTGTCGGATTTTTCCTCCTGGTAGAAGTTCATAAATATTACAAACTCGGAGACCTAGAGGAGCGGATAAACACAAATTTCATGGTGAAGTTCTATGAATGCCACGAAACCAACCGGGTGATGGCCTCATGGTGGAGGGAGGAAAACAAGTTTACCAACCAGAGCATTGGTTGGTATGGGACGGTTAACTTAAGGGAGCCATACGTCTATTTGATGGCTCTCATCTGCCAGTTATAAAGAGAGAAAGACTGCTCCAAGTTTTCAGAAGCATGGAGGCCTTTGGCATACACAGTTGCAATCGTTGGGTGCATCTTCAAGTAGGGAGCAATAATATCCAATAAACTAAGCACATGTGTGCAGTAGGATCAAACATCGAAGGAAGGGGAAGCACCAACTTTTTACATGGCTTCATACCTGCTCGATGTCATGTGCGCTAGGAACATCTTCTCCGACATGAATCTAAGATGGCATGTTGCAGAGCTCCCAGTCCATGTCTACTTCAACATGCTATGGGAAAACATGTATAAGAAATCTTACTCCCTCATATGTGATGAATTCATCGCCCAAATCTATTTTATTCTGTTTAAGAATGAATGCCCAAGGCTATCAATGGCAGCCAAGAAAATGATATCCAAGGTAGGCCATTGGTATTTGGACGAGAATGCCACCTACATTAGGGTGTTCAGGGCCACTAGAGCACCACATCTCCTACCAGCTCATGTCCCAGATTGGCTCGTCGTAGGAGAAATATGTTATCAAACCATCTTGCAAGGCTATAACACCACCCTGGTCAAAGACAATAAACATGCTTTCATACCCTGCGATTTCCATGTAGCGTTATATTTGGTAAAGGATATCACTCAAGCCAAATAAGAAGGGCAGAGCCAACTCAAATTTAGATTCCCGACAGGCCGATTCCAGAAGCATGATCCAAAGGGCTTGGTCCTGCAACATGCTTCACATGTGTCATCATGTTGGTCATATGCTCATGATAAATTCGAGGACAAAGTCTTCACAGAGAACGCCTAGGACTGGGTCAAAGTGGTGCAAATAATGGATGACCCAAAAATGACTAGGTTCAAGGCCATGAGCATGGATGAACATGTGAAAACAATAGAGTAGTAGGCTCAAGAGGCCCTCGGAGCCAGAGAATAAATTAGAGTGGCAGAGGAAACAAAGGTACAGAGTAGCGGATTTTCTTTGACACCGTAGGTACAGGCAAGGGGATTGCTCCTACTAGAATAGGCACAAGAGTAATTGATTAGTTGTAGAATGAACATGACCTCGTAGAAATGACAAGGGTCTTTGCCGAAAACCCAATCGAAAGCTGGGTAGGTCCAAGTGACCCAGAGCCAATACAAATTGAAGAGATCATCGGTTTAGATAACCCTGATGTTTCAACGCCACAAGCCGAATCACGAGGGGACGTTTCATCTCAGCTCGAGATAGTGAGGAAATTAGGGAGAGAAAGTGCACCAAAACCCTTACATGACTTAATAACGATCTATGATGATGAGGAGAGTTCGGAGGTTTCCCTGGTGACTCTGGTATAGATTACATAGGAAAAGGAAGCCGAGAAGGCATCTTCCCCAACTCTCAATGCTCAATATCAAATCCTTCCACAGAGTGACCAGGAGGTTGAAAGTGTCTTAGACACTGAGCTACTCGATGCACCAGAGACCCAAGTGTTGGAAATACTAATACAACTGAGAGGGGGGGTGAATCAGTTGTATATATGCTTAAACAATAATATACCTTTTAAATAATTAATAAGATTTCTTCTTGTGTCATCAAGCAACATTCAGCATATGGATAGTAAGAGGAAAGATCATCAGTCACACATAAGATACACACAGAGACACATTTTCACGAGGAAACCCATAAAGGGAGAAAACCTCTTCTTCTTCGAAATGATAGGCAGTCTTTTCTGTTCTGTACATCATTTACAATTGAGCACCAACTCAATGTGAGTCTGCTACCTCTGTTTTACAAGCTGCAACTTGTTTGAGAGCTCCAACTCTCTGGTTTCTCTAGCACCCACTAGAAGGAAGCACCAACTCCCTGCTTATTCCAGCACCAACTGGATGGAAGCACCAACTTCCTGATTATTCTAGCACCAACTGGATGGAAGCACCAACTTCCAATGACACAGGCTCCAACCTACATAATAGAGAACATCTATTCTCCCTAGCACCACACTGCCACCCTAGTTTCTCTGGTTGCAACCAGATGGAAGCTACAACTTCTTGTGTTCAAGCACCAACTTGAACTTTTGAGGACAACAGTCCTCCCGAGCACCTCCCAACCTCCCTAGAAAGATTAAATAATGAAAACATAGACAACTTATTCAGATAAATCACTTCTTACCATTTCACTCTGTTTTGTAAATCTGATCTTCAACAAATTGTTCTCAACAGGTATGCTTTGCAAATTGTTCTGCAATTCTTTTCTTCCTCAACAGGTCTGCTCTGCAACACGTTCTTTTGTCATTCTCTTCTTCTTCTACTCTGCCTGTCATTTTCTCTGTTTTTGATATACATTTCATTTCATTCCGTACATCTATTCAACTTCATCCTCAACACCTTCTCCTCTCTCCTTTCTTAATTTTTCGTTCCTTTTTCCCTACAGAACAGCCAACACAATGCAGTGTCACTCATTCTCTTTTATACAACCTGCCTTGACGATTCCACTTCCCATCTCCTTCGGCAAGAATAACGACAACTGTCTAAGCAACTGAATCGTCATCTGAATGCTAACTAATTCTTCATAATGAGTCCGTTTCACTAACAAAATTCATACTCAGTAGTTAACTGTGAGAGAGAACAATGGACCTCCGATCAATATTTGATCCAACGGATCAGATCCAATCGGGATTTCACCCATCGCGATTTCGGCATTTACGATGTCAAACTTCACTTATAAATCCCAATACACAAAATTCCATATAACGGTCGAATCAACGATCCAGATGTAGTTTCAGCTCGACGGCTACGATTATTTCGCGATATCACATATCAAGATTTCACAACTCATGTTGCAATCCTTACCATCTCCTGATTCGCGAAACTCCGACGTAGAGTTTGATCAACGGTCCACATATCTTTCTTTCTTTAACGGCTGAGATCAAATCGCGAAATCGCATATCGCAATTTCAGGTTTCTCGTTGTCAAGAGATTTTGACATTGCAAAGTGCCGATTCCTGATTCCCGATTCTCCATGCAGAGATTCAACGGTCCAGATCACTTCTAGCCCAACGGCTCAGATTAGATCGGGATTTTGCACATCGCAATTACTCCCACTTCTCCTTGTTCTTTAAGGGGCGTGCAGATTATCTTTGATCCGACGATGATCGGGTCTTGCACTTGGATCTAACGGTCACTGAGTCATCTCCACAACCATAACTGTACTCGCACTCCATGCAAAGATTCAACGATCCAGATCATTCTTTCTTTAATGGCTACGATCAAATCGTGAAATCACATATCGCGATTTCGGTGTTTTCGTTGTGATTGAACACGGGACTCGTGAAACTCCGATCCCCGATTCACCGATGAACATAACTCCGACAGCGCTCGATCCTATGCCACCTGTCCTTGCGAATGGACGGTCCCTATTCCTCCGAGATTTCACCTCTCCACAGTAGGACTTAACCCCTGCGCTTAACCTTTGCGCAGCTTCTGAAGATCTGACGACTATCGGCCTTTCGGGAATTTTGAATGGGATCCAACAGTCACTGGATCTTTGTCTTCCTTTTTCTCTGTAAGCTCTTGCTGCGCGCATTTTCTTCAATGCTGTTCCTTCTGAGCTTTTACTTCTGAGTCCCCACGGGGTTTTATCCTTCTTATCCTGCCATCTCCACTGTTGCCATTAATGACAACAACCATCAACACGCATTCGTTGCTTGTTCAATGTTTTCCAACAATCTCCCCCTTTGGCATTGATGGCAACACTTGCATTCAACATTCAGACTTCAACTCTCCTCTGGAATTGACCATTCAGACTCTCCTCTATATTCGGCCAATCAGGCTCGAATCTGTTACCGAAACATTTCGAACTCGACTCCTTTCTCCCCCTTTGACATCAATGTCAAAGAAGAAACATTCTTCCACTGATCTTGGTGCAGGACATACTCCCCCTGTCATCTATAAGCATTTATGAAATCCACCAGATATTCAATAAACACTCCCCCTGACCAGGTGCACATATTAGACACAAGAGTTTGTAACCCCCAGCTTTTGACGAAGATATCCAAAAGGGGTCGCAGCTAATGGTTTAGTGAAAATATCAGCAATTTGTTCTTTAGAGGGTATATAGTTCAATTGAACAATTCTATTTGACACTTGTCTCTGAGAAAGTGATACTTTATAGGAATATGCTTAGTTTTGGAGTGAAGAACAGGATTCTTGGAGACACTTATTGCACTGGTGTTGTCACAGTGAATTGGAATAGGGTCAGTGTAAGTTACCTTCAAATCTGCAAGAGTTTGTATCATCCATAAGATCTGTGTGCAGCAAGTAGAAGCAGAAATGTATTCTGCCTCTATAGTGGATAATGAAATGGATCCTTGCTTCTTACTAAGCCATGCAACTAATGAGTCGCCCAAAAAGAATGCTCCTCCACTGGTGCTTTTTCTCTCATCAACACAGTTTGCCCAGTCAGCATCTGAATAGGCAATTAGCTGGAAATTCTGATTTCTAGGGTACCACAGTCCATATGTCATTGTTCCCTTCAGATATTTAAATATTCTCTTGACAGCTGCCAAATGACTTTGTTTAGGAGCAGACTGAAAACGCCCTACCATTCCAACAGCTTGCATTATATCAGGACAAGATGTTGTGATGTACAGAAGACTGCCTATCATTGAACGATATGCCCTTTGATCAACATTAGGTGAGATATCATCTTTGCTCAGCTTGCAACCAACCACCATAGGTGTGCTGACTGTAGATGAATCTTACATCTGAAATTTCTTCACTATTTCTTTCAAATATTTTTCTTGAGAAATAAAAATTCTTGCAGAGCTTTGTTTAACTTGTAACCCAAGAAAGTATGACAGTTCCCCTATCATGGACATTTCAAATTCTGTTTGCATAGAATTAGCAAACCACTGGACAGATGTTCATTAGTATAGCCAAAAATAATATCATCTACATAAACTAGAACAACTAGTAAATCATCACCTTCAGTCTTAATGTAAAGATTACTGTCAACAATACCTTTCTTGAACCCTTTTTCTTGTAGAAATTTATCCAGTCTGGAATACCAAGCTCGTGGTGCTTGTTTTAGTCCATATAAAGCCTTCTTCAACTTACAAACATAATTAGGATTGTCTGTCAATAAAAATCCTTCAGGTTGCTCCATATATACTTCTTCCTCTAGATCTCCATTAAGAAACACTGACTTAACATCCATCTGATAAACTTTGAAATTCTTATGACAAGAGTAAGCAA
>ML790521.1:376148-393129 GCA_009831015.1 Picea engelmannii | reverse complement strand
GGGGGGGGGGGGGGGGGAGAATATGCATATGGCTATTATTGTTCTAGGAATATGAATTTGAGGTGATCATGAAACCAGGGAAATTCAATTCAATATCGGATCACTTATTGCACATACTGTCAGGTGAAGATGTAGGAAAATTGGATGATTGTTTACCAAACACACACTTATTTGCAGTCCATATGGGTGATGAATATTTCATAGACATAGTCTAGTTTTTAAGTACGGGATTATCCCCATCAAACTTTACTTTGGCACAAAAGAAGCAGTTAGTAGTGAAGGCCACAAAATATTAGTTGATAGCAAGAAATCTGTACAATTTAGGTGCAAATGGTATTTTGCGATGTTGTGTATTAGAACATGAAATACATACGATACTGTCAGAGGCACACAAACAGGTTGTAGGAGGTCACTATGTAGGAAAGAAAACAAATCATAAGATGTTTTGCACATGACTATGGTGGTCTACCCTCCACAAAGATGCTAAGGAATTCTGTCAAAGTTGTGATATTTGTTAGAGACTTGGGAAGCCTTCTAGGAGAGATGAAATGTCATTATTACCACAAGTAACGCTACAAGAATTTGGTAAATGGGTAGTGGAATTTGTTGGGTCAATCAATCCACCAATAGAGCCAATCAGAGATTGCAGCGCAAAGACAACTGCTCAATTTTTGTTTGAAAATGTAGTTACAAGGTTTGGATTCCCAAGGATACTTATGAGTGATTAAGGAAATCATGTTTTTGAATAGAACGATTGTAGCTTTGCCAGAGGAGTTTTAGATTCATCATTAGAAGAGCACATTGTACCATCCTCAGGAAAATGGCATAGTAGAAGCATTCAATAAGATTCTAGAACATGGGCTGAGAAAGGTTTTCAATATAAGTTGGGAAGACTGGGACTTGAGGATTCCAGTAGTATTGTGGGCATATAGGACTACAAGTAAGAAGTTGACAAGATAGACTCCATTCAGATTGACATATGGAAAAGAAGTTATTATGCCTATGGAATTCATATTACCAAGCTTGTGCATTGTTGCATTTACAAAACTTACAGATTCAGGCACCATGGAGAAGACGCTCTCAGAGATGTTAGAACTGGAAGAAAATCGTTTTGTCGCACATTTCCATAAAAAAATATAGAAATTGCATGAGAAAGCTTGGCATGATAGGAATATCAAGAAAAAGAAGTTCCAGAAGGGATATTTAGTGTTACTCTATGAAAACAAGGATTTGCAACACCTAGGGAATTTCCAAATGCATTGGTTAGTACCTTATGTGATCAGATTTGTGACAGAAGCAGGTGTTGTTTAGTTGGAGAAACTGAATTGGGAAGTTGTGGAAGGATTGGTTAATGTTTTTTGGCTGAAATTGTATAGGGACAACCGTGCTTCCTCACACTAGTTTGAGCACGCAGAATGTGTACCATAGTACTTGTATTATAGTGTATTATAGAAAGAAAAAGGAAAAGAATAAAAATCAATAAAATTTAGAGGAAAGAGAGAGAAGGTTGAAATGAAGCATAAAGGTATTTTTCAAACTGTTAGACTAGTAAGGAGTTAAACCATAAGATGTCAGTGATAAGCAGTAGAGAGGAAGGAATCATGAAAAGGAAGGAAGATTGGATTGTGACAGAGATATATGCATAAGGTGGGAAAAACATTTAAGAAAATCCATGGCAGGACATGCATTAAAGAGAGTGTTAGTGATAAAAATGCACTAGTATTTTTATCATTTTTTCCATCACTCTTCAAATGATTTATCATTTTCCTTAGTTTCTTTCTAGTGTCTTGACCTCCATATTTTCCATCAAGCTCCCGATCGATTGTGATTACTCCTGACTCTTGTGACTTTGTCCATGACTTGCATTCCAAAAGTTAAAAAATAAACTACTACTCTTGCCTAAAAACCCTAGTTTTATGTTTTCAAATAAAAATTATGTTTTTATTTGTAAATATTAACAAAACAAAAATGTTGTGTACACAAGTGACCTAAGGCCTATGACTAGACCTCAGTGATACATTCATATGCCTATCAAGCTATATGGCCTTTACCAAAATTTGGTGGCCTACAGATTTCAATGCAATGAGTTAATCCACATACCAAGTCTTGACAACCAACACATAGGTCGTATCACAAGTCGACACACAAAGCCCAGCACAAATGCCAAATCTACCATACACAATACAGCTCATCGATAGAACTATGAGAGTGTTGACATTTCTGAAGGTTATAATATCTAAACATACGATATATGTGGGATTTACTCCCTGAGGAAATAAAGAACAAATAAATGAAACAACCAACTGCCGAATGTCCATTTTCCAAGTAGATGAATGCATGCGCAGCTGTCTAATGGTGAATATAGCCTGGTGGTCTAAATGTTTGATAGGTTGAAAGCATATGGTCACAAGCAAGAGCCACGAACAGGTGGATTTGAGTTAAGCTAACGTTGGGAATGGACTCCTACCTCGGTATCAACACGCAATGGTCTTTGTAGGTGAAAGGTTGCATGTTTTAGGAGGTGCTCTTAACGAGGAAGGATGGTAGAAGGGTTTCCGGCAATTTCAGTATTTGATACTACTGCCAGATTTTGGGTTGATCAAAACGAAGTTGTTTCCTCTCCTTGAACAAATAAATTTCACACAAAATTTGATTCATCTTTAGATCTTCTAAAGCGTTGTGGGCATGCAGCAGCTTCTATGGTACAAGGGTTGTAGATGCACAGCGGTATTTTACCCTCTCAGGGAAGCTGGGCTATTTCGCGGTTCTCTCCAGAAGATTTTATAACAAAGAAAGCGGTGCCAGTGGGATTGGGAACTGTTGTTCCTTTGTAAGAAACTACTTACCAGAAAGAAAATTTAAATAGCACACCGCAGACTATATTAGCAACTAGCTTGGAATCCTCATTATCTTTGAAAGCAACATCAGAAGCACATGGTGGCTGTGATATTCATATTCAAAGGCCTTCAGCAGATGGAAATATTTCATCAAGCAAAAATGATTTATTAGCAAGGCATCTCAAAGAGAGTGCCCAACAAGGATCTCTAGCCTATATGAAAGGACAATTAGAGAAGCCATTGTGGAAAACTGTCAACAGGTGGGACATCAGTTCCAGGGAGGCAAACATGACGGCAGGAACTTGAAAAATGTTCAGACGGGGGAGAATCTGAGTTTGCAGGATGCTGACTATCAAGTCACTTCCAAACACTCTGATTTCTTTATACTAGCTAATAGCAAAGAACCTATAGTTTTAAAGCAAACAATACATGACTTGCGTGATGTAGGTGTTGATATTCTTACACTGGGACAATATTTATAGCCAACACCTTTAAATTTCACAGAAAAAGAGAAATGGAGACTCTAGAAGAAAAGCGAGGGAGCAGAAAAATAAAGGCAGATAGCTTATGTTGATCATTTCAACGGAAATCCAGATGCATTCTTGTTAGCTTTGAAGTTCATGATACAAAACATTTCGAAGATGAGAAATCTATGAAAATTGCTATCACATGCATGCAATATAAAGTGTCAAACTCATAGTCCAGATGGTGGTTAAAATTTAAAGAAGATTTCTACATCCTCCAGCACACAGAGCAGCTGTCAAAGATCTTTTACTTAGATAAGAGTTCGACTCCTTTAATATAGGTTTAGATCTCTTTTTTAAAGCAGTCTTTCCGGTGGTTTAGGCGAGCCTGGAAGTGCTCATTAACCACTGAAAAGCAGCATTTTCAGTGGATAAGAAGCTTAGATCCTAATACAGTTAACCACTGAAAGCCTGTAATGACCAGAACACTCGAATTTTTGCCCAGATCGGGATTTTTCGAAGCAGAATGAGACGAAACTTCTTCGAATAATCAGATATTGAATTATCAAGTCAGATTTAAAGATTATTTATAAGGGATAAGGTAAGAGGAAGAGTTTTAATCACATTTGGCATCTTTTCATAGGCAAAATTTCAGGGGTTTTTGGCCACACATAATCAGCTCGAATTTATCTTTAGAAGAACAGGTCGAAAAAGCCTTGGAAGGCTAATCTTCACGTCATCAATAGTCAACACATCTTAAGGACCAGCTCATAGAGATTATCCTCCTTTTGGGGTTTATCCCTATCTTTTTGTAAATATAGTTTGACTTTCTGTTTTTAGTAAATCAGATCCATTCTTTCAGGATCTGGAAACTGTTTGTAAAGGCTATAAAGCCTGGGAATTAAGTCTGAGTAACGGTTTGATTTTGAGTTCTAGATGCTACTGTTTTGTAACAAGACACTTTCTTTATATAGAAGCCAACAAGCTTCTTTCTTTGTTACTGTCAGACCTTCTTCTATCTATCTCTATGCTTATGAGTGGAATTAATTCTTTTGTCTCTGTTTAATGACCCTGGTAACTGTCATCTTACTTTTGGTTATCAAGCAAGAATCACAAGCATCCTTGGCTAGTTTGTTGACCCATCATATATATATGGTTTTATATATGTTCTGGTTGATTGATTAGTTTTCTCATCCACCTGTTATTCAAACCTATCTGACAATAGCTCTTGAAGGCCTTGTATAGCATGATTATAGTTAAGACTGTCTTGAGGATATAACTCAGAGTTTCAAATATTCATCTTGATCCAAAACCCCAACACATTATTGAGAAAATAGTTCCTAAAAAGATTGAGTTATCAAGCATCTCTGACTTACAGGCTAGGAGAGTTTCCTGGAGTGATAACAAATTGGCGCCGTTGCCAGGGAACGGAGGATGAAGCAAGCTTCCCTGGGAGACGACACAGTTTCAGCTTTTGATGATAGACAAAGGCTAAGCATTATATTGGTTGTAAAACATCTATATGGTGACTCCACGTTCAAAGACTCCACTGGGGAGGATCCTGTTGATAAAAGATGAAGAGGCTCAGATCAAAATCCAGGTATCAGTTCATTGGTTTGCTCCATGAACTATTATTGTTCTTCATTACCTCTTTCATTCTTTTCCCTTCGCATGTAAAGAGAATTATTTTCTGTTTTGTATATTCAGAAAATCATCATCCTTCTTGTATATATTGTTCTTTAAAAGAGGAAATCCTGCAGCCCTGCATTATAGATGTAGATTCGGTGGCTTTACCTCAACTCATTCACAAAGATGACCACTGTATTTATTTTCCTTTAGAATCTGATCATCCATGTGACCTTGAAAAGATAGAATTTTTTTTAGATCCTGTCCAGATCTCAGCTTCTCTTGTCATAATTTCTGAATCTTGTCATGAACTCATTAACTCTCATGATCAGCCCACAGCTTTTCAAGTTAAGATCATGGTGAAGATGTTCAAACCTTTAAAGTTGCCCCTTCTTCTTCATCCTTATCCTGATGACTGTTATGAATATCTCCCTTTGTTTTCCGGAGAGAATCAAGCTTCAACTGAGGGGCACGCAGAATCCTTTTTGGATTTTGTTGATCATTTTTCAATTGTGCATGAAGATGTGATCATGAGAATGTTTTCGAAATATTTGATCAAAGATGTTGCTACATGGTTTAAGGGTCTGGGAGCTGATTCAATTGGCTCTTGGATTGAGTTCTCGAATGCTTTCCTGAAGTATTGGGGCGAATACAAATCTTTAGATTCTTACCTCGTTGATTTCTATGCTTTGAAACAAGAGAAGGATGAAGCCTTGCATGTTTTCAATAGAAGGTTTCACCGTGTTTATTATGACATCCCATTGGAGATTCGGCCTACTGAGATTGCTGCCATGGTATACTATCTTATGGATCAGCATAATGAACTTGTCCTTCTCTTGCTAGAAAGGAAGTCTTCATCATTAGGAAACTTGTTTGAAGACGCTCAAGAGGTGGAGGAGAATATCCGTGCTTCCAGGAGGATCCGACAGCAGGTTGACTTTGAAAATTAGCTTGCACATGACCAAAAACAATGTCAATATGGTTCATATTTTGAGCAGGGAAGTAATGAATGTGAAGCAAATTTAGAACAACAAAAAACATACGAGCTTATTGCAGTTTCGGATCTGAATTCGTCAACATTGGCAGAATATTCTAGAGACATGTATGCTTGTGAAACTTATGATCAATTTGTAAATCAAGAAGAGCCTATGATGATTGATGATTGCATAATAAGTTATATGTTCTCAACTGATCCTAATCCATGTGATGGAAATCATGTTTTGTTATCCTCTTGTGAGCATTATTCTGATAAGGAAATTGTAGTTTTTGATGATCATGAGTTGATCTCAAGGGGAAAAGAAGATGATCAGTCTTCTTGCAGAGGAACAGTCATGGCTGAGCAAGAGGTTGCCATAGATGTGCAACTGTTTCCCGAGGAGCTGCATGTTTCTTATCTTCTTTTCAAGGATCCAATGGCAGCCTTCATGGAGTTATAGATTTCAGAGGGCTTGAAAGTTTCAGATTTCTTTAGCTCGCCCATGTTTTTAGGCAAGTATGATTTCCGAAAGGAGTTATTATTACGGTTGTTACTTTCCAGGCATCATTTACTGATCAGTGATCAAGATGAGATTTCTTCAGTATTCAAATTGCTTGGATGGATTCTATGGAAATCAGAATTCACCTAACAAATGGCAGAGTTGGTTTATGTAGGAGTAGGAAATAAGCTCGTTGCCCGAGCATTTCCAGATTGCAGCAGAAATAGTAGTTAACATTGGTTGAATAAAGGTAGGTTTTGAAGGTATTCAAAGACCAGTTGCATAGAGCTTGAGAGTTTTCAGAGATTGGTTTCACAGGCTAATTGACTCCATGCCCAATGCCAAAGGGAGCTAGATGACTCCATGCCCAACAGAAAAGGCTACTGAAACTACTAGGTTCTTGGAAACCTCGCAGGGAGGTCCCCATACCAGCTGGAGCCAGATGTTAGTGATAAAAACGCACTAGTATTTTTATCATTTTTTCCATCACTCTTCAAATGATTTATCGTTTTCCTTAGTTTCTTTCTAGTGTCTTGACCTCCATCTTTTCCATAAAGCTCTCGATTTATTGTGATTACTCCTGACTCTTGTGACTTTGTCCATGACTTGCATTCCAAAAGTTAAAAAATAAACTACTACTCTTGCCTAAAAACCCTAGTTTTATGTTTTCAAATAAAAATTATGTTTTTATTTGTAAATATTAACAAAACAAAAACGTTGTGTACACAAGTGAACTAAGGCCTACGACTAGACCTAAGTGATACATTCATATGCCTATCAAGCTATATGGCCTTTACCAAAATTTGGTGGCCTACAGATTTCAATGCAATGAGTTAATCCACATACCAAGTCTTGACAACCAACACATAGGTCGTATCACAAGTCGACACACAAAGCCCAGCACAAATGCCAAATATACCATACACAATACAGCTCATCGATAGAACTATGAGAGTGTTGACATTTCTGAAGGTTATAATATCTAAACATCCGATATATGTGGGATTTACTCCCTGAGGAAATAAAGAACAAATAAATGAAACAACCAACTGCCGAATGTCCATTTTCCAAGTAGATGAATGCATGCGCAGCTGTCTAATGGTGAATATAGCCTGGTGGTCTAAATGTTTGAAAGGTTGAAAGCGTATGGTCACAAGCAAGAGCCACGAACATGTGGATTTGAGTTAAGCTAACGTTGGGAATGGACTCTTACCTCGGTATCAACACGCAGCGGTATTTGTAGGTGAAAGGTTGCATGTTTCAGGAGGTGCTCTTAGCGAGGAAGGATGGTAGAAGGGTTTCCGACAATTTATGTATTTGATACTACTGCCAGATTTTGGGTTGATCAAAACGGAGTTGTTTCCTCTCCTTGAACAAATAAATTTCACACAAAATTTGATTCATCTTTAGATCTTCTAAAGCATTGTGGGCATGCAACAGCTTCTATGGTACAAGGGTTGTAGATGCACAATGGTATTTTACCCTCTCAGGGAAGCTGGGTTGTTTCGTGGTCCTCTCCAGAAGATTTTATAACAAAAAAGGCAGTGCCAGTGGGATTGGGAACTACTATTCCTTTGTAAGAAACTACTTACCAGAAAGAAAATTTAAATATCACACCACAGACTATATTAGCAACTGGCTTGGAATCCTCATTATCTTTGAAAGCAACATTAGAAGCACATGGTGGTTGTGATATTCATATTCAAAGGCCTTCAGCAGATGGAAATATTTCATCAAGCAAAAATGATTTATTAGCAAGGCATCTCAGAGAGAGTGCCCAACAAGGATCTCTGGCCTATATGAAAGGACAATTAGAGAAGCCATTGTGGAAAACTGTCAACAGGTGGGACATCAGTTCCAGAGAGGCAAACATGACGACAGGAACTTGAAAAATGTTCAGACGGGGGAGAATCTGAGTTTGCAGGATGCTGACTGTCAAGTCACTTCCAAACACTCTGATTTCTTTGTACTAGATAATAACAAAGAACTTATAGTTTTAAAGAAAACAATACATGAACTGCGTGATGTAGGTGTTGATATTCTTACATTGGGACAGTATTTATAGCCAACACCTTTGCATTTCACAGAAAAAGAGAAATGGAGGCTCTAGAAGAAAAGCCAGGGAGCAGAAAACTAAAGGCAGGTAGCTTATGTTGATCATTTCAACGGAAATCCAGATGCATTCTTGTTATCTTTGAAGTTCATGATACAAAACATTTCGAAGATGAGAAATCTATGAAAATTTCTATCACACGCATGCAATCTAAAGTGTCAAACTCATAGTCCAGATGGTGGATAAAATTTAAAGAAAATTTCTACATCCTCCAACACACAGAGCAACTGTCAAAGATCTTTTACTTAGATAAGAGTTCGACTCCTTTAATATAGGTTCAGATCTCTTTTTTAAAGCAGTCTTTCCGGTGGTTTAGGCGAGCCTGGAAGTGCTCATTAACCACTGAAAAGCAGCATTTTCGGTGGATAAGAAGCTTAGATCCTAATACAATTAACCACCAAAAGCCTGTAATGACCAGAACACTCAATTTTTTTCCCAGATCGGGATTTTTCGAATCAGAATGAGACAAAACTTCTTCGAATAGTCAGATATTGAATTATCAAGTCAAATTTAAAGATTATTTATAAGGGATAAGGTAAGAGGAAGAGTTTTAATCACATTTGGCATCTTTTCATAGGCAAAATTTCAGGGGTTTTTGGCCACACATCATCAGCTCGAATTTATCTTTAGAAGAACAGGCTGCAAAAGCCTTGGAAGGCTAATCTTCACGTCATCAACAGTTAACACATCTTAAGGACCAGCTCATAGAGATTATCCTCCTTTTGGGGTTTATCCCTATCTTTTTGTAAATATAGTTTGACTTTCTGTTTTTAGTAAATCATATCCATTCTTTCAGGATCTGGAAACTGTTTGTAAAGGCTATAAAGCCTGGGAATTCAGTCTAACTAAGGGTTCGATTTTGAGTTCTAGATGTTACTGTTTTGTAACAAGACACTTTCTTTATATAGTAGCTAGAAAGCTTCTTTCTTTGTTACTGTCAGACCTTCTTCTATCTATCTCTAGGCTTATGAGTGGAATTAATTCTTTTGTCTCTGTTTAATGACCCTGGTAACTGTCATCTTACTTTTGGTTATTAAGCAAGAATCACAAGCATCCTTGGCTAGTTTGTTGACCCATCATATATATATGGTTTTATATATGTTCTGGTTGATTGATTAGTTTTCTCATCCACCTATTATTCAAACCTATCTGACAATAGCTCTTGAAGGCCTTGTATAGCATGATTATAGTTAAGACTGTCTTGAGGATATAACTCAGATTTTAAGATATTCATCTTGATCCAAAACCCCAACACATTATTGAGAAAATAGTTCCTAAAAAGATTGAATTACCAGGCATCTCTGACTTACAACCTAGGAGAGTTTCCTGGAGTGATAACAGAGAGAACATGACGTCGAAGTAGTGGTTCCCCGTAGTCATCAATGAAAAGAAGCAAGAGGATTTTGATAGGCTGGAAAATCTAATGCATGATCCAATGGAGGATACGAAGTTAATGAAGCGTTAAGGAAACTAATGAATTCTAAAACAAGTGGATTAGACTGTTAGTTCGGGTGGGAACAAGATTAGAAACAACTGGTGACAGGTGATAAAAGTAGTTGAAGGGTCAATAGAATGAAGTTATTGTCATTTGATTTTTCATAGAGAGTAACGAGAGCAGAGAGCCGAGCGAACGGAGACAGAGCCAAGTAAGCAAAGTTGCAGAGAATAGTTGTGGAGATCTATGGAACCACCTAAGACAGTTGTGGCACCATCATTAGCATTGAAGAAACAATGCACTAAGCCATCGATAGTACCATTAAAAGAAGAGTCCCAAGGAGCATCCGCGTCAGAGCTGAGTTCAACCAATTTTACGAAGTATTACATACCACCTAGGAGTCCATCAGTAAAAACGGTCAAGTTAAACAAGGAAGAGAAATATGAGCTCATGGAGCAAGAAATTACACCAGGAATCATAGTTGAAGGAGACATGTTAGGAGCAATGCCCATTTTGAAGTTTGTAGATCACGACCTGTCAACAAGAAGAAGTTCCAGGACTTGGCACCGAGGAAATATCTTAATACATTCATTTGCCAGAAGAAATCATTTATTAGGGTTGAGCCACAAACCTAGGCAACAGGATTAGTGAATTTAGGGATCCTAAATTTGTTAGATATCCCGCACTTTGGTAGGAGTGCTGATATCAACACTTGCGTGAAGATGTCGTTAATTTGAGTTCATGGAGGATACTTATGGCTGGATAGAGCCGTGTCCATCGATACATGGTTGATTGAGTGGATAATAGGGTTTCCAATGGTAGGGGAGGGCCCATCACTACTTTTTGCAGATAATTCAAATGAGAAAGCATTGTTGGAGAGGATGAAAGAGAAATTTGGTAGGTTTAGAGGAGTGCATGGGCCCAATGTAGAAAGTATCAATGATGACTGCATCAATTTTCCAATGCAAGTGTTGGATTGCAAATTGTTGAGAAATTTTCACAGAGATCAAGTGCCGACAGATGTGATAGAAGCGGTAGAGAAGTGCGTCGAAGGCATACAGATGAACTGGGAAACATTATTATTCAACCAGTTCCTGATAGACTGTATCGGAAGCTCAAGAAAAATGTAAAAAGTTTCATTACTCATGGTTGCTGATACTAATAGCATTAGTGTCTTGGAGGGAGTCAAAAGACTCACAATTTTTTTCAACAATGAATAAACCTTGTTTGGCAGCGAGGTACACTAACTTGTGGCATATTGTGCACAAGGAGAGACAACTAGATAATAATATTGCATTCTAAATCTACAAGGAGGAGGCATTCCGACTAGCAGGGGAACCGATAGTTGCATAAAGCGTCGCAAGGAAGGAAACACAAGACAGTGAAGAGAAGTTGAAGACGCATATCACAACAGAGATAGCAGAGGAAATCTTACAACTACATGAGAAGCATTTCACAAGATTATGGTGACATGGAAGTAAGACTGAACTGGCTCGGAACGAACCACATGTGAGTGTTGGGGGCTTGTTGGAGAAGGTAATTTTGGGACAAGTTTTGGGAATGACACAGAAACATATCATGCAACAAGTCAACAAGGGAGCGATGCACGCATGAGAAAGAAAGGTGGATAGCACATTTTCAAGAGTCAACGCCTGCAAAAGGCAGAAGCTAGTTAAGTGTTTTGGGATATTTTGTTCACTTTGTAACCACTTTGTAACCGACTTGGCCTTATGTAAAACTATAAATATGTAACGGGTTTTTGGGGTAGAGGTTGTTCATGGTTCGATGATTGAGTAGTTGTTAGTTGTTCGAGTGGTGAAGAATTGAGTTGTTGAGTGTGAGTTTAATCGAATATCAGTTAAGAGGTATGTGTGCAATGCAACATAGAACGACATGAGAAAGTTTGGGTTTTAACTGAAGATCATTGTATGAGAACAATGTGCACCTTGTTATCACACTAAGTTGCCTTGGGTCTTTAGTCTTTAGTTTTTATTTTTCTAAGCTCTTAGATTTTTTAATTTTGATTTGTCTCTTAAATATGTGATTTACTTAGATGAGTTTGATAAATAAAGGTTTACGTCATGGCTCAAAATTTGATCCTCACATGAACTTTTGGCCTAGGTTCATTCTCATGACTTATGTTTTGATCCCCTTCCTTATTTGACACTAAGTTCGACTCACTCCACAACCAGCTTGACTTGACATGTCACCCTCCTCACTCATGCCTCTGTAGCCTTGCAGGGTTGTTCCTTTGTCCTATGCTTACTGGTCAAATCATTGTTTGAAAAGGAGTGTTGCCTTTTCCCTAGGAATTTTTGTAGCGCACTCCATGTCCTTCATATTTTATCATGATTTGTGATTATTGCACTAATTTCATATCTTCCTTGTTTTCAACACCATGCTTAGTTAAAATATACCTTCGAGGATTCATCTTTATGAGATTTTCTAACAGTTTTCAAAATAAATAAATAAAAAGATCAGACTCTGCGCCGCAAAACTACAAGTGCGAACCAGTTGGCAGTGGCGCTACCAGATCAGATGCTGAGGTGGATTCAGAGTTTGAGTTTCTCATGATACTCTCCTAATATTTCATTGAAGCTCCAAGTTGTCATCATTCTCTAGGTATTCCATAGTTTTTCCCCTCTACATAACAATTTCAATGAGAAATTATTGCGCGAAGTTTTGGTAGTGATCGAGCTTGTACTAGGGGAGGATATCTTTTTCCTCACACTTTCCTATCAGTTTTCCTTCCACTCAAGCCTACAGTCATCGCCACCTAGTTATCAGTCTTAAAACATCTAATTGTCATTCACCTGAGTTCTGACTGCCCAAGCAAGCTTCATCTCTTGTATGTGAAACTTACTACCCAGAATTGCTGCTGAAACGATGCTGCCTTTTCCCCTGCCTCCTCTAGCTGTTGAATTGAACTACTTTTGACCCAATTTTCAAATACAATTGCAATGATCTCCTCCTTGCATATTATTATTCCTCAATTCTGTATCTGTAAACAGTCAAGGGAGGGAAATTCACAACCATTGTTTCCTAAGCTAGAAACCAGTTGAGTTAGGGGAGATTCCTTGAAGGGGTAGCCACTATTCACTGTCTCTCATTGAAGTCTGAATATTTTCTTCCTGGCCATCACTGCACCATAGTTTATAAACCTTTCATATTAAACTATGGAGAATCCTCAAAAGAAGAAGTCACACAAGGGAGGTACTATGGTGAGAACTGAGCCTGGAAACATGCATTTATTCGAGGCAGAGCCCATGTCTAGAGAAGTTTTTCAAAGGGTGGGTTGCCTCACTTTCTGCCAAAATATGCAAAGGGGTCATCCTAAGGTGGCAAGGCAGTTTGCCTTACATTTTGAGGGCCTGAAGACCAAGGTAGGAGACCTAGAATTTTAGGTGTCTAAGACCTCTATTTCAGCAGTGACAGGGATCCCTATCACTAGAGAGAATTGGTTTAAATCCATGGCCTTGGATGTAGCCTTCGCCAAAGACTTCCTTCAGCCTGAATATCAAACTAACAATCTATCCAAAGGGGTACCAGGAAATCATCTGGTTGGAGAATTTGATAAAATGTTGAAGATCATTCAAAGGTACTTCAAATGTGAAGGGAGGTTCAATACACTATACCAGTACCATATAAGGCTTCTGCTGCATTTTACTGGCAAAGTTGAAATGAGCATTCCCTTCTATTTGTTGAGAAGCATAAAAAATATGTTAGACAGGGTTCAATCCAAATCAAAGGCTGTGGATACTAGCATTTTTCAATTTGGGTTGATTAGAATGTTGGTTTCTAAAGAGATGAGAAAGAGGAACATCTCATGGGAACACTTCATTACTGGTGCTCACATGAAATTAGACATAGCAGCTACTACTCAGTCACAGATAGCAAGCCCTTTTCCATCCACCAATGTTGCTCCAACAGGAGCTAGCAAGAAAATAAAGAGTAAAGTTCTTGTTCGATATCAAGAAGCCTCTAAGGAGGTTGAAAGAATTGAGGATGAGGCTTACCATTATCCATAGAGAGACCTTTCACCCCCTCATGCACCAAAAATGGAAGAGGTCCCTTCCTCTACTAAAGACACAACCAAGAAAAGAAGGAAACTACACTTATCTTCATCCCCTTCAACAACTAGCACTAAGATCAACAAGCCTTTCACAAGGTCATCATCTCTCAAAGAGGTTGTTGAAGAATAGGTCCTACCAAAGGTTTCTTTTCCAAAGAAGAAGAAGGATAAGGGTCAATTCATTGAGAATTCTATGGTAATCATTCCAAAGAAGAAGAGGGATAAAGGAAAAGTCATAGAAAGGATTGTTGAAATACAAGTAGTCCCTCTGCAGTAGGAAGAATAAGCCATAGAAAATCTTGTTGAAACTGTCCATATCGCCACTCCACCTATCAACCAAACCTTCAAAAGACTGATTAAACAACTCAGGGAAGCTAGGAAGGAGGTGACTCATCTGAAATTTGAAGGCCTATCTGAAAGGATTCAGATGAAAGAGCTCATGGATGGTTACAACCAAACTCTTGACTTAGCAAGATTTGCAGCAAGGAGAGCCCAGCCTCTTCATAGGCAACTCAGGAACCTCCATAGGCAAAACAAAGACATTCAGTCTCAGAACAGAAAGCTCAAAGCACAGTTACAACAATCCCAATATGAGATGGCTCAAAGAAACTTGAATGTGTTGGTCGAACCTGCTATTGAAAAAGAGAAGTCAGTAGCTAAGGAAAACATAACTCCAGTGAAGAAGCCTGTTTCAGCTAAGGAAAGCATAGCTCCAGTGAAGAAGCTTGTTTCTGATAAGGAAAGCATATTTCCAGTGAAGAAGCCTGTTTCTTCAAAGGAAAGCATAGCTCTGGTGAAGAAGTCTGTTCATGCTAAAGAAAGCATAGCTCCAGTGAAGAAACATGTTCCTGCTAAAGGGAAGCATGTTGATGTGCCAAAGGGAAGTCCCCATTCCACAAGAAGGAGTGTTAGGTTGATGAAGTGATTGGTGAAAGACTGATGTAGCGATGGCACTGCGAACTTCCCGGGGGTGCTACCAAATCCATCAGCATTGAAATGTGGTGCTGTGAATTCAGTCGAGGCACTACCAAATTGTATGCAAACACACAGGAAGGCGCTACTAAAATTTTGGATAGAGGTCGAATTCAACACAGAAGCACATAGGTGTGGTGCTACTGAAATTTTGGACAGAGGCTGAATTTTGACGGAGGCACACAGGCGTGGCACTACCCATTCAATATTCCTAGTTTGGAGGTCATGCTACTAAATTACAGGAATTTGGTGAAGGTGCTACAAAGGCTTTCTACCTAGAGCACTACTGAATGAAGCTACCAACAGGTACCATGAATCAAGGAGATCGAACTATCATTCTTGTGGATGGCTTATGATGTGGAGAAAGGCAAAGATAATAGATGGCAACATGATGACTATTACAAGCATCTGAAAGACACTTGGCATGTAGGGAGATGCGTATCAAAGAAGATCAAGTCAATTCAAAGTTGGTTGGATCAGTGGCCAACATTTTCCCTTTCTATAGCATAGTTGTTAGTTTAAGTTGTTAGATGGAATAACTACTTGGAGATTTTCATGGGAAGAAGGCCAGCTCACATCTCCAGTTGTTGCCTCCCCTTTTGTTATAAATAGATAGTCTAAATGATTTAGTAGGTTCGAATGGTTGAGCTAGGCTCCCTTATGTTGTAATATTTTAATGAAGCTACTGGTTAACTGGTTATGTACTTTATTTAAGAATTCTTGATTAATATAAGTCAACTTCCTTACTCCATCTTATTTTTCTCTGATTCTGAAGTATTCATGCATGAATGATTCACATGAATTGTTGTAGTGGTATTATGATGAATGTTTGATTATAGTATTATTATGATGTTCTTCAGTTTCCTTAAACTTTGAATCTAAGAAGATCTTGTGTTTGAGTTTTTCTTCTTTAGGCTGCTTGAAGACCTCATGTCCATAGAAGACCTCTACATTTTCCTCACCAAAGTCTTCCCCCTATTCACCTTTACTCCCATTTACTAACTGAAGTTAGTCAAGACCTCAATTTCTTGTGCATGCTAGCCCAGATTTATGAGTTAGAACATTATTATCTTGAGTCTTGTCCATTTGACCTCTTTAAAACTCATTCATAGTTACACATAACCTAATGGGTACTAGGCTTACCTTCTATGCAATTTGAGGGTGATTCCTAGTGCTAACAAACCTGTTGTAAGAACTGAAGATGAATGAATAATATAAGAAGCCAACCATTATGGGCGTAGCCCAGTTTGGGGTGAACCACATTAATTGCATGTGTTTTGATGTGTTTGTTGTCATGATGTGTTTGGTTGTTCTATTTGTTATGCACATGTAATATAATCCCAATGGTTAATATGAAGATGTATCTGATGGTTCCATAAATATGTTGAATGAGCACATAAGATGAATATATCATAGGTCATTATGTTTTTATGGGTTCATGCACAGGATATATGAATGAATTTTAAGTGAATGGTTAGGATGAATGCTTCATATTCCCCCATGACTATGAAAACCTAGTTCCTGTAGTCCACATAGGTACCTCGGGTGAAACTTCACCTACTTGCGGATGATGCTGAAAGGGCCAATATCTTTAGGGTTTTGTTGGTGATTTAATGTTGAACCTTGGTTCTACCCACTATGTTTCAAAACCTCCTCTATGTCTTCCTCTCTCTCCCTCCCACACTCTCACACACTCACACTCTACCTCCCCTCTTTGTTTTCATCTCTCTCCCTCTCACTCTCTCACAGACTAGCAAGTTTGGTAAATTGAAAGGAAAGGAATGGTAAGGAAAGACATGGCATTGACCTAGACATGGCAAGGCATGTCAAGAACTAGACCTAGACCTAGACATAGAACATGACATAGACCTAGACCTAGAACTAGACCTTTCCTCACCATGTTTCACACTCTCACACCCACACCCTCTCTATCTCCCCCCTCTTCAACTCTCTAAATCTCTCTCTCTCGAAATATTTCTCTCCCTCC
>ML790521.1:343910-375931 GCA_009831015.1 Picea engelmannii | reverse complement strand
GCTCTTTCACTCCCTCCCCTTCTTTCCCCCCTCCATCTCTCTATACCATATCCTTTCTACCCCCCTCTTTGTCTTGATCTCTCCCCCTCTCACACTCTCACACACACTCTCTCTACTTCCCTCCTCCCTCTCTCTCTTCCCTTCCCTTCCGTTAGCACAAATTTTTTTCTTATCAAAATTGTTGATTAAGGTTGGTTGTCCTTGATGTCAACCCTTAAAGAAATCCCCACAGCACAAAGGTTTGGGTAATGGACCCAATATTGTTTGATGTAAATATGACTCATTATTGTCTTGTCATGGTTGATAAGAAGTAAATATGGATGAACTCCAAAGTGGTCCCCTTATGGTGAAATCCCTCATGATAAGACACTTTGCAGAGTAAAAGAACCCATGCTTAATTGTGGAATACCGAGTTGAAGGACGGTGAATTTTCCAGGGAACCTATCCTAGATGGATAGTGTTTGTCATGTCATTTCCAGTGGTATGTGGAACGTCACATAACTCCTCACGGTTAGAGAGTTATGACCATACGAAGTTGGAGAACCCCTCATAAGTCTTATAGAAGCCCCCAAGGGTCAAAGTGCTTTGAAAAAGAAGTTATTTTAAATGAAGAATCCCTAAAATAAGGAAAGTGTAAGGCTACATAAAGATATAAATAAGAGGCAAAGCTCACTTATTATACACACACTTGTACATATTGTATATCTATTTTCTTGTGTAAAGATTCTTATAAATACTTGTGGATACATCTGAAGTGGCGAACGTCTAAGGTAGCATGAAGGGTTGACAGCGAAATTATTGGATTCACAGAAAACCCTATTTTCTGAGGCATACGCGGGTTGTCTGTGTATAGGGTGCGTATACATTGAAGTTATACATGGACTGGCTGTGTATAGGGTGAGTATGTATGCGGGCTAGCTGTGTATAGGGTGAGTATGTACGCGGGCTGACTGTATATAGGGTGAGTACATGTTGATAAATCCATGAAACTTGAGAAGATGAAGGTGAAAAGGTTCTAGATTCTGAGATCAAGCTCCCAGGAAGGTCTAGAGTGCTCAAATACATCAGATCTATCCATTGGTTCAAAAGGTATGTCTTAATTCTATGAATAGTTGGACTTTGATGTATGCATGAGGAATGGAAATGAAGATTTGAGGATTCTCCCTAGAGAGACTAGTGGCTACATGGGATCTTCTGTATAAGTCAGATCTACAGAAATACAGTACTGGTATATTTATCATTGATACTTCTTGTTGAGGAACATCTTGTATTTATTGGCATGTGGCTAAGGGTTTTTATGGTACATGGTTGAGAGCTTGTATTTGTGTAGTAGTTGATGTATTAAGAGACTGATTATCAGAAAGGGATTGATGACTAAGATCTTGTGAGGGATATTATACTTTTTCATGATTACACATACGTATATGGCACATGACTAGAGAGAGACATACTTTCCTTGAGTAGAGGCTATGTATGAGGATGCATGCATAGGGTATAGTTATAGTATGGATATAGTGACAAGTTACAATTCTATATGAAATAAGTTACAAAGGGTCAAAAGTTTTCAAGTGAAAGGAAACCCTAGTTTCATAAGGCATAAGCGGGCTGCATAAAAAATAGGGCATGTACATACGCAGGATGCATCACTACAGGTCATGTATCTGTTGTACTTTTATGGATACATGTTCAGTTTAGGTACAGATTGATTACAAGGCAGTTGTATAGATTGGATACAGGTCAGTGGTATAGGTTGATATAGTTGTACAACAGTATATCTCACAGTGACAGGTTGACATTGGTTCCATCATTCTACTTTTACTTCAGGGTGGTAGGACGGGGCAAGGATAGGTGGTTGTAGCCACCTTCTGGTTGTAGCTGGTGAACATAGGGGGTTGTAGCCTCATTCTGGTTGTAGCCAGAGAATTGGGGAGTTGGAGCTTCCCTCAGGTTGTAGCCTGAGAAACTAGGGGGTTGGAGCCTCCTTCCAGTTGCAGCTGGAAAACAAAGGAAGTTGGTGCTTCCAATGAATGTAATTCTTCAGGACATATAAGAAAAAACATTCTGTGGTTTTCTCCCAATTTGGGTTTCCACGTAAAACACTGGTGTATTGTGTATGTGTGTGATTGTTTATTTCTTACTTCTCATTATTGGATAATAATTCTACATTGATATAACATTTGAAGAAAAATGATTATAATTACGCTATTATTGATTCACCCCCCTTCTCAGTAATCCAACAATTGGAATCAGAGCAGGTTCCTTCAGAAATCAGTTTAACCACTGAAAGGTAGATCATGGAGAGTACTAACTCGTATAAAAATGGAATACCATAGTTTGATGGACAGAAGTATGCTTTTTGAAGCATAAGCATGAATACATATATACATGCATAGAGATTTCAAGTTTGGCAATCAATTGTCGATGGATACACATCACCAACAGTTCCACCAACAAATGACAAAGAAGTGAAACTCAGTGAGAATAATTCCAAAGCCAAAAATGCACTTTTGAATGGTCTCGGTGATATGGTATTCACCAAAGTTGCACATTGTAAATCTGCTAAAGATATTTGGGACAAGCTTCAAAATATTTATGAAGGAGAGTCAAAATTCAAAGTAGCAAAGCTTCAAACTTACAGAGGTCAGTTTGAACAACTAAAAATGAAGGAAGATGAAGATATCACAGCCTACTTCTTACGAGACAATGAAACAATGAATGCAATCATAGGATTGGGAGAAGAAACCAAAGAATTTGTAATTGTTCAAAAGGTACTAATATCTCTTCCTACGAGATTCAACCCTAAGATATCAGCACTAGAAGAAAGATCGGATCTAAACTCAATAAGCATGGATGAACCGCATGGAATCTTCACAGCATATGAGATGAGAAATGAATAGGAAAATCCAGATGTAAAAGAAGCAGCCTTCAAAGCATCCAAATTATCAAAGAAAAATAATAGGAAACAAGAAGAATATAGCAACAATAGTGACGTCTCGGAATATGATGAAGAAGTGGCCAACTTCGTCAAAATACTGAACAAGGGAACCAACGGTAAGTATAGAGGTAAGATTCCTTTAATTTGTTTTAATTGTGATAGTATTGGTCATTTTGCTAACAAATGTCCTCATAAGAAAAACAGAAATGATGAAGGTTACTCAAAAGGCAGACAAACATATAAAGGTAAAAGAAATACAAAGAAAGTTTTCAAGAAAAGCTATTGCACCAAAGAATACATCTCATCATTATATGAAGATGAAGTCAGTGACAGTGAAACAGGAAGAGTTCTATTCATGGCAGTAAAAGACTCTGATAAAGAATACTCCGAAGAAGAATATGAAGAAGCATATGAAGAAGAAATTGAAGAGGCAGAAATTGACTTCTGAGAAGAATTAATGAGTTCCATAGAAGTTATCAGAAGAGAAAATAAGAAAAACAAGAAACTACAAGCAAAACTAGATAAGAAAGAAGACACTCAAGAACTAGAACAAATGATCACAAAATTGAAGGTTCAAATAGAAAAAGATAAAAGAATTGAAGAAGCACTCAAAGAACAACTAAGAAAAGATATTCAAAAAAAAAATATGCAGAATAGCTCAAAAGTTTTGGATGACATTATCAGCAGTCAAAAATCTCATCTTGACAAGTCTGGACTTGGATACAATCAGACAGAAAATGGATCAAACTCCAAAACAACATAGCAAGAAACAAATCCAAAATTTTATGCAAAAACAATCAAAGGGGATAAGAAGATATACAAGGAAGATTACAGGGACACTCCTCCACCGAGAAGATTCAGATTTCAGAATCAACAATACATAGACAGAGCTCAAGAAGAAGAAGGATTCATAAGAACACCTCCTTTTAGAATATCTTCAACTATCAGGTATCAAACTATATTTTTTGGTTTATGTTATGCATGTAATAAATTTGGACATAAAGCTGTAAATTGCAAAGCTAACAAGAAGAACAATAACTACTTTGAGAGCCATACACAAAGGGGTTATTCAAGAAGACCTAGTGAAACACAGAGAATAAGTTACAACATGTTTGAATCTTTGAGCACTGAAGTGGAATGTTACAAATGTAACAATTTTGAACACATGGCCAAAGATTGCAGAATGAAAATCCCTCCTAAATAACCTCAACAGAATCACAAACAGGAACCTCAGAAAATGACATGGATAAGAAAGCAAGATCAGTATAGAAATGAAGAATACACAGTCGCTCTACAAGCTAAACAGAAGAAACATGGTTGGTATGTTGACAATGAATGTTCAAAACACATGACAGGTGATAGAGACAAGTTTTTTATATTACGAAATGAAAGAGACGAATCAATCTCCTTCATAAATGATGAATCAGCCAAAATCATTGGAAAAGGCACAGTTCGAATTGGGAACAAGAATGAAAAGGGATAAAATGTTCTACTAGTAGAAGATATGAAACATAATCTTTTAAGTGTGAGTCAAATGTGTGATCAAGGTCATAAAGTTACCTTCGATTCACAAAAGTGTGAGATAAGAAAATAAGGTTCAGGGAGATTGGTCGCTACAGCTGCAAGAACTTCAAGCAACATATATGTGTTAAGCGAAATTGGAAATGAAAAGTGTTGTCTAGGGAAGGAAGATGAAAGTTGGCTATGGCACAAAAGAATGGGTCACATGCATTTTGATAACCTTGTCAAAGTCAGCAAGAAAGAGGCAGTCAGAGAAATGCCCCAGATCACGAAACCAACCAACACTCTATGCAAGCATTGCCAACAAGGAAAGCAAACAAAGACCAAGTTCAAATCAAAGGAATATTCAACAACACGACCACTAGAAATTGTACATATTGATTTAGTTGAACCAACTAGAACAAAAGGCTTAAAAGGTGAGAGATACTTTATGTTATTAGTTGATGTTGATACAAGAATGACTGCAGTTTTCTTTCTCAAGAACAAGTTAGAAGCTTTTGAAAACTTCAAGATCTACAAGGAAATGGTTGAAAATGAGATGGATTCAAGAATCAAATGCTTAAGATTGGATAATAGAGGAGAATTTACCTCAAAGGAATTTATGGACTACTGCAGCGATCATGGAATAAAAAGACAATTCTCCGTCGCTAGGACACCTCAACAGAATGGAGTTGTTGAAATAAAGAACATGACAGTACAAGAAATGGCTCGAACAATGATAATGGATTCAAAGTTGACAGATATTTTTTGGACACAAGCAGTGCATACAACAGTTCACATTCAAAACAGGGTAATGCTCAGAAACAACACCGAAAAAAATCCTTACGAACTATGTAAAGGAAGACCAACAAATGTAAAGCACTTCAAATTTTTTGGAAGCAAATGCTATATTAAAAGAGAAGATGGTGGAATAGGAAAGCTTGAATCTCATGTGGAAAAAGGAGTACTTGTTGGTTACTCAAGTACAAGGAAAGCATCAAGTGTTATAATCTAAGATTGAACAAAGTTGTGGAAAGCATCAACGTAATAATTGATGAAAAAGGCAGACCAGAATCAAAGGAAGAAAATGGATCAATGAAACAACCCTTAGAAGAAGAAGCAGGAGATGAAAAAAAAGTAAAAGAGGAAGATTGACATAGGCGCGCCAACCAAGGCACGTCTGCCCATAGGACCTTTCTCCTTCCTCGGCCCGAAGAACTGTGCAATTCTTCTATTTCCCTATCGGGAAATCTTCCTCCCACAGGAAACTCTTCTCGAAATCCCCCTTTGCTCTATCGGGGTTTTGGCACCCATGATGTTCTAGCAATTTGAAACGCCGATCCCCGGTTCTCCGATGCATCCCTTTGTCGTGTCAGCCCACTTGACTAAGCCTTTTAATCCATGCGACCGGATCCTATATGACAACAACAATAAACCCCCGTCGGGGTATCGGGGTTTACGAGGTCGAAATACCCGTTTTCCCAAGACTCACGATTCCCCAAATCACGATGTGCCCTTTCCACGATAGCCCTCTGGCTATAGGCTTCACACCATATGACTGTAACCTGTGACCATGGTCTCACCCCGTCGGGGCTACGGGAATTTTAATGCTACAAAACACTTACCCGTGGGGTTCTTGATCTCTTGAATGTCGATTCTCCGTTTGGCTGACACCTGGCTTCCACTACGGCTCCTCCTTTAGCCGCTATGCTGACAGTTGTTCCCCACCGATCGAGGTTTCGTGGATCATGAATTCAAAGTATATGAATCACTTGTCATCGGGATCCCCGATTTCCCGATGAACTCCAAACATCGATGGTTTTACTCCTTGTCGGGACTTTCCCCGATGGCGCAGATCTCTGCCACGCATCCTCTAATATGAACGACCCCAATTTCCTCAGGGAGTTGGGACTCGAAAGGTCTCGAGCTCCTTGTCCTCAGGAACTCTGATATGCCGATTCCCGACTCTGCCTAGGTTGCCGACACCTGTCCTCCACTAGCTCCACGTGTGGCCCACACGACTCTTCTGTCAGGATTTTCTCCGATAAACTCTTGATTTCCTCCCACCTGTCCCAGCAGATGGACGACCCAGATCTTCCGGGGTTTTTGGGGTTTCTATTGTTGAAAAACACTCGACCACGGGATCCCCGATCCTTTGAATCCCGATGGGAACTCCTGTGCGACTTCTATCCGATCCAATGGCTGACGGATAACTGGTCCACGATCCAACGATTCACAACCCCTAGAGCTTGGACTCCCAGCGCGATCGTAACCTCTTCACTTCTTTTATAGATTCAACGGCTGATGGGATTCTATTGATCTCCTCTATGAGAAACTGACCGTCCACTTCCTTCTCAGGTATCTTCTACGAACACTGGTTCTTCTGCGCGTAACTTTGCAGTGCCTATTCAATCACTTTATGCACAAACTCTCGGTGCTTCTCCTTGATGGATTTGGAAGCCTTATCCCTCCTGATCTTTCCTCAATTACTTCAACCTCAAAGAGGTTCTTTGCATGCACCCCTTGCGGTAATACTCAACCACTTTTAAGTGTTGAGTTCTCTTGACTCTGCGCAGACCTGCAGCAGTAGTCCTTCAGCACTTCGCTCAGTTTTCAGGACTGAGACTCTCCTTAGCCTGCGCACTCCTTGCACGGCTTTAGCAACCCACTTTCACTTCTGAGTGAATTGAGAACAAGAGCTTAACTTCCTGAGCCTTCTGTCAATGCACTCCTTGCGGATGACTCCAACTGCACTCCTTGCAGGAATCTTTGCTCAGAAAGAGAAACAATTGTAACTACTTCACTTCCTCTCCGATTTCAATCTCAACACATGAAATCATATACACATCATAACAACAAATGCATAACAGGGAGAAATTCTCATAGATAGAGCATTCAACACACATACACAGAGAATAACACAACAGCCATGAATCTGAATCAACTTCTTCTATTAATTCAAGATCTGTACATGGATGTCTTCGACAATCCTCTGCTATTTTCCTATGCTCTAGACTCTTCTTTTTCCTGCTAATGTTACAATGATACAATGAGGGTGTCTATATCCCGTTTCCCTCCTTCTTCTAGAACTGTCTAATCTAAATATTCAATTCTACCTACTTACATTTACTACTTATAAATGCCTCTATCTATCTCAGACGAGAGCGTATGGCTCGAGGTCTGATTACATATTTACCAAATCGCCTTCATTAAATGATCTCATTTATATTTGCGCATCAACTTCAAGGGAAAATTCAAAAACTCGCGCTGGACATCTTCCAGCTGTCTTCTGCTTCCACGTTGGTTTTGCTTGTCGTGAGGGATGCTCCTGCATCAAAGATGAAGAGGATCCGATAGAAGCAGAAGAGAAAGTTTAGCAAGTATCTCCAAAGACACCCAATAAATGAGTAAAGAAGAATCATCCCTCAGATCACATTATCGGGAACAAAGATGCAGGACTTGAGACTAGAAGAAGAATTCATTCACCAGAACAAATACACCTAGCACTCTTATCTACAATAGAACCAAACGGTTTTGAAGAAGCTGGCAAGGATGAAAGGATCAAATACAGAAAAATGACACTTGGGAATTAGTTCCAAGACCAAAGAATAAGAATGTGATCGGCACAAAGTGGGTTTTCAAAAATAAATTAAATGAAGATGGACAAGTTACAAGAAACAAAGCTAGATTTATATGTAAAGGATATGCTCAGATTGAAGGAATCAACTTTGAAGAGACATATGCCCCAGTTGCCAAAATGGAAGAAATATGTTTGCTTTTAGCTTATGCATGTTGCAAAAATGTTAAAGTATATCAATTGGACGTAAAATCAACTTTTTGAATGGGGAAGTTGAAGAAGAAGTCTACATTGAACAACCAGAAGGATTTTAGTTGTCAGAGAACACAGATTATGTGTGTAAATTAAAGAAGGCCTTGTATGATCTAAAACGGGCTCCTAGAGCATGGAACTCCAGACTGGATAAGTATCTACAGAAGGCAGGGTTCAAAAAAGGAAGTGCAGACAACAACCTCTACATCAAGGTAAGTCAAGGTAATATTTTATTAATTGAATTTTATGTTGATGATATGATTTTTGGTAGTGATGATGACAAGTTAAGCCAAAAATTTGCAAAAGACATGTAGAAGGAATTTGAAATGTCGTTACTTGAAGAACTATCTTTCTTTCTGGGACTTCAAATACGTTAAAGAAACCAAGGAATTTTTATCTCTCAAACCAAGTATATCAGAGAAATGCTAAAGAGGTTCGGAATGGAAGATTGCAAACCAATTATCACTCCCATGCAAACCAGTTGTAATTTGAGCAAAGGTGATGATTCGAAGTCTACAGATCAGAGGCAATACATGTCAATGATTGACAAACTACTATATGTGACATCATCCAGACTAGATGTAATGTAGGCAGTTGGACAGGTGGCACGATTTCAAGCAGCACCAAAGGAATCACATGTATTAGCAGTAAAGATGATCTTCAGATATCTCAAAGGAATAGAAGAGTTTGGATTATGGTGTCTGTTGCTTTCCTAATACACACTTGCTAACGTGAGCTAAGTCCAACTCACTTAGTGTGTCCTCGGAGACACAATGTCTAGGTTCTCAATCCACACTGTCACCTTGACTGGAAACTCTTCCTTCTAGGCTTACTCCTAGGGAAGACAAGGGGGTTAGTCCCTAGTTATTAGATTGATTTTAGTTTTAATGTTCTAGGAGTTAGTTTCAATTGGTTAAAGGCTAAAGGGGAAAACTAGCCTAAGATGCTAAGGCAGCAAATGCAAAGTGCAAGTCTATTCTATATGTGAATCAAACCTTTCGCTAAGTCAACTAAGACTAGTGCCTAAGGTTGGGCAATGGGGTCAACTAAGTTTGAGGGTGGTTTATTACAAATATGTTTACAAGTAAAAGCTAAACTACCCCAAACCAAAGACTAGAGTTACTTACAAAGGGATTACAAATGTTACAATGTTTACAAACATACACAAATGGATACAAAGATACAAAAGATACAACAAGATGTAAGTGAGATTAACACATTAGCCAAGCATGCCCCAATAGCACTTACTCTATTGGACCGCCTTCACTGGCAACCACAAAAAGCACTCAAGAATCAAAGAAGGTGATGCTTCCCCAAGTGGGATACTCAACACTTTCTTGACTCACACCACAATAAGCAAAAGCAACAAGATATTCAATGTTCAACTTAATTGCTTAATAAAACATCAGAGACATTTACCATAAAGTTGCAAGAAAGACATAAGCATGAATTAACCATCAATGTGTGTTCCCTAAGCATACATATAATATCCCCAAATACACATGGATGAGCTATGCAACTAGATGTTTAAGGAGTTGTTTAAAAGTTAGATTAATTTTATTTCCCTCCCCCTAAACTATGTTTGTGCTTTAAGCTTCCTCCTCCCTTGGCCAAATGACTGTCGGGTGCTCAAGATAGTAAGGCAACGAGGCCCACCCTAGCTTCCACGGTCAGCCCTGACAGTAAGAGTACTTCCCGGAAAGGATCTCCCCTACGAAATCACGAGACGGTCCCCTGCCACTTCCTTCCGTTGTTTTCCTCAAACCCATTTTAGATGGTGGAGATGGTTGAATAAAGCCCCTAAAATGTTGTCTAAGTGTTTTTATGACCCGCGGGTGGGTCTTTTAGTGTGTTGGGTGACTTTTAGAAAATTTTTAGACCTTTAAAAATTGACGTTTAAGCGCATGACTGAAATGAAAAGCTCATAAAAAATGTGTTTGAAAGCTTGACAGTAAGAGCATGTACCACATTAGAAACATAAATGGAAATGTGCAATAGATATAACAATTAATCATAAACCATTCCACTTATATGCTTGAAGGAAAATGTGAAATTTAAACCACTTATAGCAGAAAACTTGCTTGAAAAATTTAAGTTATGAATGTGAGAGATTAAACCATAAAGCAAGTTAACTTAAATGTAGTGATTGCTTGAAAAGTAAGGCTGAAAATGAAATGTCCTAAATCATGAGATTATGCMACATAAATGAAAAGAKCATTAAGCACATATGAGCATCACATCATCATCATAGACATTCAACTTTTAACCAAAATGAAAGGGGCAAGAACAACTTGCCTAAATGAAAATGTGAAGAGACTTTATGATTCAAGATTACTTATCCACATCTATGTTTAACCATTAAAGTGAAATGTGCWTTAAGAAATAAAGATTTAAACAATATAGTGATTAAGATCTTAAAACCAAAAGATTAGATCACATATGCTTAGAAGGTGAAAATCAAAATAACTTATGACAACTAAAGATTTAGCACTTAGGAAAGATCACAAATTATTTAACCATAAGCAATAAGATCAAATCATATGAAATAGACTTGATGAAAGGAAACTATTAGGTGTGATGACTATCTATATTAGTTAAACCTTATGAGCACATAGATATCACAAATAAAGATTAGTTTCCTTTAGGCCGTGCGGTTTTGGGGATTACTCTCCCAAGATGCCGGTCACATTAGATTATTAGAAATGAAATAAACTTAACGAAAGAATGGAACCACTCACAATGGCCAAGGTGGAGGCAAGCCTACCATTGTTGGCCAAAGTGGGTTATCTAAGCTAATAACAAATTAACCAAATGATTAAAGAATGAACTAACTAAAAGATAAAATAAACTAATCTAGGTTAGCTTGTGATTATGGATCCAAAAGAATGCAGAAAATATGAAAGAAAACTTGGAATTTGAAGGAGAGAAGTTGAGAAAATGTTACCCAACCAAAGAGTAGTTGTTGGGAAGTATTCTAGGTGGTTTTGGGCAGCATGTCCCCTTGGATCTGGTAACAACCTGCAAAAAACAACAAGCAAAAGCTTGCTGGAAATGCTGCAAAACACACCAAACTTGTCAAAAAAATTTATGTTTTTACACAGAAATTTTTTGCATACAAAAATCTGAAAATGAAAAGTTTATATTTGACCTATCTATGAGTGTTAGAAACTGAAATTCAAATGGAAATGGATGTAGCAAATAAAATGGAACAAGAAAAGGCAAGGAGTGTGAGAAGGGTTCAAGGGTAGGCTCCTCTTGATGCTATCCCAATGACTCCTTAGAAGCAACCTGCAAAAACTCAAAGCAATATGTGAAGCATGGAATAGATAGTTATATTGAAATAGACTAGAATGAAATACTTACAAACCCTAGGCTATCCAACATAAACATAAGCTAGCAAGAATACTCTTTGCTACCCTACTCTAGCAAAATACTTTACCATTGATCTATTCCATCAACCATAAAATCAATGAATCACACAATATCACCTCATATGTATGAAACAACTAGAATACTCTTAGATTCTCCAATGATCCTCCAAATCTTTTTATTGAATCCAAAAGTATGAGAGTGTTGTAGCAACAAGTTGCTACAAGACTTTCAAGAGCAATGAGTGAAATGACAAGATGGCAAGAGCAAGAAGATGGAAGTGAAGAGAGATTTCAGCATAATAACTTTAGCTCAAGGATTGGTGAGGAAAAAAGGTGAGGAAGACTTCTCTTTATACCTCAAGAGGCAAAGTGAAGGCACTTGGATGAGTTCCAAGTGTCAAATCAAGAGCAAGAAAGCAAATCTCTAGGAGAGGGGCGTCCCAATTAGGGTTTGAGTGATGGATTGATGAGTTGGATGGAGGAGATTGTCTTGGGATGAGACAATAGGCTAGGGAGGGCGCAATTGGCACTTTAGGAAGGCCCACTTGCTATTTTGGGCAAGTTGGGTTAGGTTTTGGGTTAAGGGAGTGTGTCTCCCTCAAGGGGGGCACAAGCAATAGAGAGGGTGTGAGGTTTAGGGAGTGGTTAAGTGAGTTTAGGGTTAAGTTTTGGGTAGGTCAAGGGTTAGGAGGGGCGCACCTCATGTGAGAGGGGCCCACTCCAAGTTTCAAGGCTTGAAACAAGGATTTGTTTAGAAGGGGGAAGTTTTTCCTCCTAGGGCAAGAGTTAGAGAGGTGAGGGGGTGAGTTAAGAGGTTGAAAAAGGTTGTTAAGTTGTGGGTTTGGGTTTGGGTTGGTTAGGAGGGTCTAACTTGCCACTTGCCACCTTAACATCTACTCACTAACTCAAAATTACAATGTTTTTGACATTTTGATAATGTCATCTTAGCAATTAAAATTGTTGTTTTGACTAAGACTGACTCTGAGTGAACAAAGACATAGTAAACTTCATCCGAATGAGATGAAACTTGGTATATGGGTGTAGGGGGTGCTATTCCATTTCTTTTGAGCACAAATACCCCTATAAAAAACCCAAAGACCCAGCTTTTACAATAATAGCTCAAAAAATAATTAATTAATTAAATTATTAAAAATTTAATTAATTAAAAAAAACCTATCTAGACTCAACGAAATTCTGCGAAACTTTCTACACCATATGGCATGGTCATTTAAAACATTCCTAAACAATAGCTACCAAAGGATGAGACCATTAGGACGTCGTTCACCACTTTGGAGGAAATTATTGCATGTGTGGAGGGAAAAACTCAAGGGAAGTCGGTCGGGCCCCAAAGCCCGGTCGACAACCTGAGGATAAAAAACCCTCAGTGAAAGGAACTACCCCAATGGAAACATCCCAAGGTACCTGACCTAACCATGATCCATGAAAACTTATTACATTATCAACCCACGCAGGGGTGCGGAAATTTCGTTTACAAAATTTGTGCTGGAGCATCAAATGCCCAAGTAGAACCAATACTGTCTTCAACATATATGCATCTAGTGATGCATCTTCATGGCACATGAGTTGACCACCGTTGCTAAATGGGCGGTCAACAGTGTCCAAAAAGAAAAGATCTATCACTTATTGCCTACACAGGTGCATATTGGGCAGGTTGTATTGATGACTGACGAAGCACTAGTGGAGAAGTGTTCTACTTAGGTGAGTATTTGGTATCATGGGTGAGAAAGAAACAATCATCAATGTCTCTATCTACAGCCGAGGCAGAGTATATTGCAGCGGCAACATGTTGTACAAAGGTTCTTTGATAGATGTACAGGTTGAGTATGATGAGCCCATTTCAATATATTGTGATAATACAAGTGCCATCAGTATCTCAAAAATCCCTGTGATGCACTCCAAGATGAAGCACATTCCAATCAAGTATCACTTTCTACGGGAACAGGTTGCAAAAAAGAAAATCAAAGTTGAGTATGTGGGCACAAAAGAACAAGTGGCGTACATCTTTACAAAACCACTTCCATGGGAAGCCTTTGAATATCTTCACCAAAGACTTGGAGTTATTTCTACTCCAAAATGAATGCTTTTTGAATGCTTATCTTATATGTCTTAGATGTACATGAGGAAGCACCATAAGAAGACAGTTTAGTCAGGGGGAGCATCCCTGGATGGAAAGATACATTTGTCATTGATGACAAAGGGGGATAGATTTATCAGATGCAGAGGATAAAGACATGGTTCCAGGGGGAGCAGATTTATCAGATGCAGAGGACAGAGGCAGATTTATCAGATATAGAGGATAGAGGCATGGTTCCATGGTGAGCATGAGTGATATGATTTCAATATTGCATCAGAGTGTTTCCATCAATGCCAAAGGGGGAGATTGTTGATTAAGGTTGGTTGTCATTGATGTCAACCCTTGAAGAAAGCCCCACAACAAAAAGGTTTGGGTAATGGAACCAAGATTGTTTGATGTAAATATGACTCATTATTGTCTTGTCATGGTTGATAAGAAGTAAAGATGGATTGACTCCAAAGTGGTCCCCTTATGGTGAAATCCTTCATAGGAAGACTCTTTGTGGAGTAAGAGAACCCATGCTTAATTGTGGAATAATGAGTTGAAGGACAGTGAATTTTCCAGGTAAACTATCCTAGATGGATAATGCTTATCATGCCATTTCCGGTGGTATGTGGAACATCACATAACTCCTCACAGTTAGAGATTTATGACCATACAAAGTTGGAGAACCCCTCATAAGTCTTATAGAAGCTCTCAAGGGTCAAAGTGCTTTGCAAAAGAAATTATTTTACATGAAGAAGCCCTAAACTAAGGAAAGTGTAAGGCTACATGAAGATATAAATAAGAGGCAAAGCTCACTCATTATACACACACTTGTACATATTGTATATCTATTTTCTTGTGTAAAGCTTCTTGTAAATACTTGTGGATACATCTGAAGTGGTGAATGTCTGAAATAGCACAAAGGGTTGACGACAAAATTCTCGGATTCACAGAAAACTCTATTTTCTGAGGCATACGCGGGATGTCTGTGTATAGGGTGTGTATACATTGAAGGTATACGAGGGTTGGTTGTGTATAGGGTGAGCATGTACGTGGGCTGACTGTGTATAGGGTGAGTACATGTTGATAAAGCCATGAAACTTGAGAAGATGAAGGTGCAGAGGTTCTAGATTCTGAGATCAAGCTCCCAGGAAGGTCTAGAGTGCTCAGATACATTGGATCCATCCATTGGTTCAAAAGGTATGTCTTATTTCTATGAATAGTTGGATTTTGATGTATTCATGAAGAATGGCAATGGAGATTTGAGGATTCTCCCTAGAGAGACTAGTGGCTACATGGAATCTTTTGTATAAGTCAGATCTACAGAAATAAAGTGTTGGTATATTTATCATTGATACTTCTTGTTGAGGCACATCTTGTATTTCTTGGCATATGTCTAAGGGTTTTTATGGTACATGGTTGAGAGCTTGTATTTGTGTAGTAGTTGATGTATTGAGAGACTAATTATCAGAAAAAGATTGATGACTAAGATCTTGTGAGGGATATTATACTTGTTCATGATTACGCATACCTATATGGCACATGACTAGAGAGAGACATACTTGCCTTGAGTAGAGGCTATGTATGAGGATGCATGCACAGGGTACAGTTACAGTCTGGACACAGTGATAGGTTACAGTTCTATGTAAAAGAAGTTACAGAGGGTCAAAAGGTTTCAAGTGAAAGGAAACCCTAACTTCATAAGACATACGCGATCTGCATAATAGATATGGCACGTACATACGCGGGCTGCATCACTATAGGTCGCGTATCTGTCACACTTTTGTGGATACATGTTCAGTTCAGGTACAGATTGATTACAAGGTAGTTGTACAGATTGGATACAAGTCAGTGGTACATTTTGATACAATTGTACAACAGTATATATCATAGTGACAGGTTGACAGTGGTTCCATCATTCTACTTCTACTTCAGGGTGGCAGAACGAGAAAAGGACAGGTGGTTGTAGCAACCTTCCGGTTGTAGCTGGAGAACATAAGGGGTTGTAGCCTCCTTCTGGTTGTAGCCAGAGAATTAGGGAGTTGAAGCTTCCCTCAGGTTGTAGCCTGAGAAACTAGGGGGTTGGAGCCTCCTTCCAGCTGCAGCTAGAAAATAAAGGAAGTTGGTGCTTCCAATGAATGTAATTCTTCAAGACATATAAGAAAAAGCATTATGTGGTTTTCTCCCAATTTGGGTTTCCACATAAAATACTGGTGTACTGTGTATGTGTGTGATTGTTTATTTCTTACTGCTCATTATTGGATAATAATTATACATTGATATAACATTTGAAGAAAAATGATTATAATTACGCTATTACTGATTCACCCCCCCTCTCAGTAATCCAACAAAAAATTGATCCTTTCTCTTCGAAAATGCCATGACGCTATAAAATCTCCCATATCAATGCCAAAGTTTGAAATATTTTCATAGTGTCAAATAGCTATTGTTGGTGTCCATTTATGTGATTGTCAATGACAAAAAAGTTAGATTTGGGGAAAAAAAATCTACAAGGTTGTGTCAATAAAAAATGGGTTTTCATAGATAATTTGGCTCTCGGGTTTATTAATAGGGTTTCTTATTCTATTTTGGGTTTTGAGGTTGTTATCAATTTTCACGAGCACCAAGCATATGCTCCAAATTATTATTATTTTCATTAAAATAGTAATAATGTTTTATCTTCATTCATCGAGGACATTCTCCAAATGTTCAACATTTGAAATTCCACTCATCAAGCTTCAAGCACATATGTCCAAGAACCAATGCACTATTAGAATACAATGGATGTGCTCGTTTTACCATTGACAATATCGCTATTTTCACCCAACCATAGGTCGAAGCCACCCTCCGAGCACCTTAACCTTAATAGAGAATCACTCCGGAAGCAAACCCTAGGCTAGATAGCCAAACAAAGGGTAGCGCACCTTTCCCCAAGGATAACACACCAACAAGAGTTTATCAGATAGTCCAAACCCTAACCAAGAGATAGTCCAAGCCAAACACGATTTGTTAGCTGCAGCAGCTGCAATGGCAGCTCTCCTCCAAACCTGCACACCAAACTAGGCACTACAGTGCGCACAAGTGCTACTCTGCAATTCTGAGACTACTTGCCAAAATGAAGACTGGCCTCCTGTATTTATACTGATTCTGGCTAACTATCTGGGTTGACTTCTCATTCTGGGTATTTTTCTGTTCAGTATATATTATTTCTTCTGGCCAACTTCTTTTCTTGGAGGCTAATAACCTCATACAAGTGATCTTCTTGAGCTGACAAGTCTTCTAGGGTTATTATCCAACTCATTAGGGTTTCTTCTTGCTTCCTGGAATATTCTATTCTCGTCAAGTTTACACGTGAAGGTAAATACCTCCCGCAACTACCATAATATCAACACTCCCTCCTAGCTAGGTAGGTATTACGGGTAATGGTCTTGAGCACAAAACATACCATTCACCCGATAGCATCAACATAGTTGTATAGACTAGATCATGACTAGATCATGAGCACCATCATCATCATCGGTGTCATTAGCTGCATCATCTCTCGAAACCATACTCTATCTGAGTAATCAGACATGATGCTCACTCCACAGAGTGATACAAGAGACATTCTTCTAATCTAGAAGAGTAAATGTTCTAAACCATTTTCTACATGGGAAATATCTGTTCATCATTCATCTGGCTGATAATTATTTTCAACACTGTTGATAGTCTTCAAGGCAATCAAAATAATATCATTCAATAGAACACAACTGTGTCTATCCATAGTAGTACATAACTACAATCCAATGGTACACTACCACACCAATTACCACACAGATACTTGATCAAATAGTGGAACACATCCACCACAGTAGTATACATCTACTGTCTAGAAACATACGGTCTTCATAACAATCATATTGATATCAACCTGCACAGAAACAAAGTTATGATATAAAATGAATCATCTAGGCCATTCTTCCACTTACATTTGTGAGATCTTTGAAGAGCATCTGCCTTCAAAAGGTCAAACATCAATGATGAGCTATCTTAGACTATTCTTCTCAAGCAAGGAAGAATAATTGTCTTGATTTCTGAGCCTGCACCATTCTCCACCCTGGGCCATTTCTCCGATACTAGACAAAGTGTAACCTGGAGAGAATGAGTCTGCCCTAAGGAATGTATGTCCCTGATTGCTGAACCTGGACCATTCCCCACCCTGGGCCATTCCTCCGGCACTAAACAAAGTGCAACCTGGAGAGAATGAATCTTCCCTAAGGAATGACTGTCCAGACCATTTCCTAAGGAAATGACTGTCCTACACCAACCTCCAAAATAGGCCAGTCTTCTTGAGTAACCTTCAAGAAGAGAGACTACCCTAGACCATTCCCCATGTTAACCAAAATGCGAAATCACTGTCTATGGTACACCAACAATCCATTGAACCATTTTCATTATGAAAATGACCGTTCGATCTAGACCATTTTTCGAACTATAAAATGCATGTCCGTCAGAAATCTCAAACCACTTTCCGAACTGGAAAGGAACTGCTCATCATGGACCATTTTTTGAACTGAAAAGTGATTGTCCATCAATCAATAATACATCAGTGCTCCCTCTCAACCTGGGAGTCATCTCTTCCTTTTTCAATAAGGAAGTCGTCTCCACGAGCTCTAGCTTGAGTACGCAAACTCTTTCATCTTGAACAGAAGCTTTACCAAAATGTCTACTTATCTGCTCATTTGTGGAGATATGTATTGGAGAACCACTTTCTCCTTTCTGGACTTCATCATAGATAATGTAGTGCTTGATTTCAAATGTACTTCGGTCTGGAACACTGGTTTTCTCGGAAGGCTTCATGTAGCTCTGATCAATAAAGTATATCATTGTTGGAAAACTGGAACATATCCATGTGGTACTTCTTCTGTCATCATGAGATCTGATCTTCTGAGTAATCATCTTGATACAATATCTCTGTTATAGAAAATCTTCACCATGCTTCTGCTGTGCACTAGAGGTTCTCCACCAAGTTATCTTCTTCCATCTGCATACAAGGGTCTCTTTCTGGTATGCTTCAAAGTCTTGAAGGTTTCTCTTCATACGCTCTTTGTTCAATTTCTCTGGAGAATAGTCTTTGCATACATCTTGTTGGAGCTGCCCTTCTTTATTTTTACCTTTCACTATTTTCAGTTTTTGATACTTGAAATCTAAAGATGACCTTTTGTTTTTCCCTCCCCCCGGAACTTTTAAAAAAAAATCTTATAACCTTGTCGAATGAGCAACAATGCTTTTTCTCCCTTTAAAACAAGTCTGCTTTTGTAATAAGTTCAATCTTTTTTGCTTTATCTCGGGATCTCGCAAGTCGGATACTTTAATCCTTGAGTTCATACGTCCAGAGTCACGAAACGGCGAAGTCGTTTTCATTTTTCGCCCGAAGCATTAACTTGGGTAAAATCTTTTAACTATTGATTTGACGTTGTCGGGGTTTCATGCCTCAGCGTTCGTAAAACCCAATTTTTCTTTTTCACAGTCCCGAGAGACGAGAACGCAAGGTACTTGTGAGTTAACCCTGATCAAAGATTAAAAGAAAAAAGCTAACTATGGTTAAAAGGTTCTCGGTGCTTCGCCACTCGGCGCTATCTTTTCAAAAATCATGGTGTTTAAAACTCCGACTCACGAAACCGCGAGGTGATTATAGTATGATTAATTAATCAAACTAATCCAAATTTTTCTTAATCTTAATCAAGTCTTAATTATCGCTAGCTCGCAGTTTCGTGACTCAGCATACTAATCTTCCAAAATTTTATCTTCGAAGTTCCGAGTCGCGATATGGAGATTAAAATGATTATGAAATTAATCATGCCTGAAATCATGATTATCGTTAATTAAGACAAATCGGCACTCACAGTCTCGTGAGTTAAAGACTCAAATTGTTGAAAGGAAATCCACAATGCAGCGATAAGCGAGAAAATAGTTAACATTGCTAAGTTTGAAAATTTAAGATAATGCGAGATATGTCCTGCGCATCGAGGTTTGCACATTTCCCAAGGAAACGTTTGCTCTCCATACTCCGACTGACTAGCGATCCACTAAACATTGATGACATTAATGATTAATTAGGGTGAATCCACGAAAAATAAGATCATATTTTACGAAATAAATTTGTTTCTAATTGCGTTTTGACAGACTTATTTTAAAAGTACATAATTTTCAAATATATGCAGGATTTACGTTTCATTATTCATTCTCATAAGCACGCAGAGCTCGTCATTTTTCGAGTGAACTAATTTCTGCATGTATACGCAGGTTTATCGCAGAAGAGCGAAAACACAAGCTTCAACTATGGCTCCACGGAAAGCAGCAAATCCTAGCGTCGAGGATGCAGGGCAAGGTACAGATACTGTTTCCGACACTTCACCTCGGAGTGGCGGTTCGGTACCTAGCTGGTCGTTTGTTTCAGATATTCTACAAACTGAGTTGGTAAATTATTCAGATTCCGATGACAATGACAATGAAAAGGATGATTTGAACACTAAATATAAGATTGTTGTTCAATCTGGAATGCATAAGATAGCAACCAGACCACGGTTTCTCCCCTATTATGATATGATCCGATGGGCTTTGGATCACATAGACATGCCCACCAGAACTATCCTAAACGACCAACGGGTCATGGTTGGGACTTTTAGACCGGAACACATCCAAGGCATGTATAAACTTCCGTTAACATCTGAATACACTTATGATGCTGATTTCCTGGAGAAGTTTAAACAGAAGGAGTGCATTGAATTTGACAAAACCATGCCCAGTTTGATTAAAGATTGGGTTTCGCGCACCACAAAGTTTAGAGAAAATGACAAGGGCATATATTCTATCGATTCTTTGGAGCCACAATATAAATATGTGGCCATGATGACCTGTCAACTTTTTGGGCGAGAGGATACATCAATTTTTTATATCTCTTGGGTGCCTCTCATATTTAGGGTTGCTGAAGGTTGCTCATTCAATTGGGCGAAGATGCTCTTAGACAACTTGTTCAACAGGGTCACCGAGTATCGGGAGAAAAAGGCCAACGGAAAACCATCCTCATTTTTCATGTCTGCGTATATCATGGACGCAGTATGTTCCATGACTCCATTCCCTTTGATGAGTTGGGCTTGGAATCCAACCCATGAAAAAATTGTACACGAGTATCACGATAAGCTGTGGGAGGATAAAGCGGACAAATTCATTTATGAAATTTTCAACTGGGTGATGGTGCCCCTGCACATTTCCATTTTTGGTCTTTCGCCACCTCGGATCTCGGACAGCATCGCTGCAAATCTGAGTGGTATAGCAGACTGGTACGTAGAAGCAGAGTTTTCCTACTTTAGAGTTTTCGGATCTGTTGTTCCCCCTCTTGCACTACCACTGTTCATCCCCGACAAGCTTGCTTGTCACGAGATTGCCCGACAAACAGTGATTGGCGGGGTAAGTAAAGAGCTCAAAGCATCTTCGAAGAAGGTATGGCCGTTTTTCCCTATTCGGCTTAATTCTTATTCTTTATTGGATTTCGGGCATGAAAAAGCTGAGGCTGCAGCCCTAGAAGACTTGAGTTTAGTCTCCATTGAATATAAGAAACATGATCCTAAGAAAATTGTAAGCAACCATTTAGCAAATTGTGGGCTGAAAAGGTTTGAACATGAGTGTTCACCCTCGGATGACATTTTTCGAGGGGCGAGATCTTACGGGGAAGTGCTAGTTCGGATCCAATATTTAGCACCTAAAGACATGGCCTCTGTATTAATATTTCAGGAAACTAGATGAAGATGTCTCCCAACTGTGTTGGGAGGTTTGGCCATTGCCGAGACAAAATAGAAGGATACTGAAGATTCTGCCGAGGTAAGGTCTATCCCTGGACAACAGCAGGAAGGAGAGCAAACGAGTAATCCCGAAACAAAGGAGAAAACTCCAAACCCTCCAAGCAAACAGAGTTCGGAGGCTGAGGGAAAAACTCCAGACCCACCGAGGAAGCAGATATCAGAGACTGAAAAAGAAACTCCAAAAACTCCAAAGGAGCACAACCCTGTCGATACTCCAAAAGAATCGACAAAGCAAATAGGAAAGCCCATCACCTCGGTCACACCCTTGCAGTCAGCACAGGGAAATGTTAGCGAGGGATGGATATTTGATGAAGACATGAGGCCGATCAAAGCAGAAGAACTCCCTCCTAACAAGTTCTTTTTTGATAAAAAGAGAAAAGTTGTAGTGAAACGAGAATTTTATCAAGAGGGAGAGTCAACTATTAAAAAATTCAAAATCATGACAGATGGAAAGAATAAGAAAAGTGACCAGCTTGCTACTGAAATCGCTGGAACACTGGGAGCCTATGCTTTGGCGAATCAATTCTCGGTTGGGCAGATGAATAACCAACTCAAAAGAAAATATCGCCTCATCAAGACCCTTGAGGCCAGATTAGCTACAGCCACAGAGAATGCCAAAAGCCAAGACAACATGGAGATGGAACATGCTAGATCGGTTGATAAAAATGAAATAGAAATGCTCAAAGTCAAACTGGAGCAAGCACATTCAGTGATCCGAGACGGTCGGGTGCAGGCTGGTCAACAGAGAACTATGATTGCAGAGTTACAGGCTCAGGTGGAGACCGCTGAAAACAGGATGATCGATGTCGAGGGGTTTATATCCCGAGCGATCGATATTCGGAGCAGGATCTCTTCTGTACAACAAAATCTGCTAGACAAAGTGGGAGTGATTAGAGAAGATTGCTTGTTGATGCATCGGATTTCCGAAAATCTGACTGGCAAAGAAAGGAATGCAGAAGCCGCTCAGGTCGCTTTTCAAGAGGCGGTGATAGCTAATAACAACAGATTCTCAGCAAGCCCTCCAGGACTCACCATCGCTGAACAAACTAGAGGTAACATTCTGTTAAAGGATTGGGAACATAATATTACCTTAAGCAAGGAACAGGTTCAAAAAGTAACCAACTCATTAGAAGAAGCCTTCAATGCTATAGATGGTGAGATTTTAGGTATGGAGAGTGGAGGTGACTGAGAAACGTTAAGGCAAATGAATGTAGATCATGTTTCCCTCGACCTGAAAGAGAAGAATGAGAGAGATGCGGCAGATATCTCTATGATGGACAGGGTGGACATGGCTCAAGTTGACCAACACTTAATTCAACCTAGTGCACAACTAAGTGCCCTTGATATAGTTGATGCACAGATGGGAGATAAGCTGCCGCAGTTGGCCCGAGAATGCTATTTCACCGAGGCCAGCTGTCAAGCAGAACCCTCACAGCTTGTGTCCCAGTTTGTAGAAAACTGTATCATGTGCACCGAATCCGTACAAAGACAAGCGCCTGGCGCCATTTGAAGATAGAGTAAGAGAAAAGAGAGTGATTTCGCTCTTTTCGGTTGTGACTAAATTGATGAAACCGTTCAGTTTCTAAATTGATCTGCCAAGTTGTATAAATATACCAAAAAAAGAAGAAGAAAAGGCTGGACCTTTTTTGGTGTCGATTGTAAGAAAGATTTTACATTTGAAGAAGTTAATATCTAAGCAATTTGAAGATTCTGGATTCCGTCCAGACTGTATTATCAAGTTTGCTTCCTTTGTATTTCATGTTTCATTTCATTTCATTCGTTCATAATTGATGTGCTTTGTTATGCTTTAGTAAGACCACTACTATAACAAAGGAATTATGGTTTTCTGTGTTTGTTTATTGTCCTTCCTCTGCACCAGCTATCAACAGGTGTAAGACCAATTTACATTTTCAGAACTCTACGTTTATTATTCTCTATATCAGTTATTTTCTCACTAACTTCCTCTTCTGTGTATATGTAATTTTTCTTTTGACAGGAATCTTGCATTATATACAGCTGAATGTTTCTCTTTCACACCACGCCTTTATATTAAATCATAATACAGTTACGGGAAAGGGCCTTCAAATTGCCTTTCTGTTTTGTTTCTTAAACGTAAAATTCTCTTTTACTCGACTCAATTGAGACATCATTTAATAAATTTTAAACCCGTTCACATTCTTATTATTCATCCATGATTGTCCCTGTAGCGACACAACCTAATATCGAACCCAGACTATCTAACCAAATACATATCGCTTTAAATCTTTTCGATACAATCCTTAAAACTGCAAATAACCGGGAAGAACTCGAGCGTTCATGGGCAGCCATTGAACAAGATATAACTGCTCAAGAGCAGTTGGAAGCTAGATGACGAGAACGTAGGAACTTTCCCTAGTTTCCTTTACCGAAGGTGACATTATCCTCATATTCATATTTCACATACTTTCGGATGCCTTGACACTGTACGTTAAGCCTTAGTACAGACTCAGGAACAACACATCTGATGTAGAACTCCAACCCATGGATATTGCAGATGATATACTAACTTATGTAGAGGTATGTTTGGTTTACTGGACCAAGTAATCATTATAGTCTTCTCCCTCCATCTGGGAGAACCTTTAGTTCTAGATCTTGCAATGCTTGCATATATACATAGTTCTTCATCACAACTTTCAATTCCTCTGCTTGATTGCTTTTAGTGAGTTCATATCAGGCTGATAACCTTGTGATTCTTAATACAATGACTGGTTGTTCTGGCTCCTCTTTCTTTCTTGGAATATTCATGTTCTTCCTGATGTTTTTATTTAGCTCTTGGGTCCATGGAGTTTCTTATAGATTCCATGCCCTAAAGATTCCATTTCTTCCTTTCATTATAGGATCACGGATGTGGATGGACAACCAAGGATACTTTAAGGCTTCTCTTCTAAGAAGACTTCTTCTGAGGTCAAACTGAACATGTACTAACTTTCATGGCTTCTACCATGGATATATACTTCATCATCTTCAATGGATCATAGGATTAGCTCCCTCCTAATCCTTGCTTCATGTATGAGTGCATGTTTTTCTTTTGGAAATATATAATTGGCTCCCTCCGTCTAACAGAGTCCATGCTTTCGTTTGCATCCTTATTGTCTTCTGCAAAGCGTCATAAGTCTTTGTCCAATTTTCTCTTGATTGCCGACTTCTTTCTGTCTTTGCTTCTTCTAAGTCTCTTCAGGATTGATTTTGATTTTGGCTTATCTTGTAATAGCTTCCACATGATTTGTTTGATGTATTTCATCCTTTCATGTGTATTACCTTACTTGTATAATGATAGCAATCTTTATCTTGTTGTTCTTCCATAGGTATAGTTCTTCTTGGAACATATTATATTCTAAGAGATAGATATGCAAGATATGTATAGAGACTATGAAAACAACATATGTACAAGAAATAAGAGGAGTATTGTTACCTTCAGAACAAGAAGACTATTTCATCCTGCTTAGTCTTCTTTGTAGGTTCCTTTTCTTCGGCAATTGATGCTTCGTGTTTCTCCTTCCTTTTATTTAGCTCGGGACAATGATTATTGTAGTGACCATACTTTCGACAGTTGAAGCATTGTATTTCTGAAATATCTTTCTCTTGATTTGTCTTCCTCTTTCAACCAAACTTCCTTTTGTTCCTGAAATTCTTGAATCTTGTTGTGAAGGCTTGATCATCGTACTACTTTTGGGGTTTCTCTTTTTCATTGATCCTAGATTCTTCTTGAGCACATCAAGTCCAAAGTTTCTTCAAATGTAGGATACTCCTTCCTTGTGCTCATGCTTGCAGCAAATGCATCCCATGTCTTGGAAAGACCATTAAGTACTATGTTTACCAATTCCTTCTCTGAAATGATCTCTTCAATAGCTTGTAGTTGAACTCTTAACTGGGAGATCCTCACAAAGTATGATGTTATGCTATCATCATCATTCATCTTCATGTCATGGAGCTCATTATTTGTCCAATGTTTCTTATTGAGAAGAGGTTTGTTAGAGCATCGTGCATCTTCTTCGATGAGTCAATATGGGAGATGTAGTGTATCAAGTGGTATTTTATAGAGTCCACTATGATACTCATGGAATTTATATCACCGTCTTTGAACTTCTCCATAACTGCAACGTTCTGTGGTTCCTTTTCCTTTCCTTCTTCAAACTCTGGTTCCACGATCTTTCCTTTCACAATATCCAACACTTTATTCTTGGCAAGGATGAGGTCAATCCTTGTCTTCCACGCTCTGAAGTTAGAAGCTCCATCTAACTTGTTTTATGACTTCATAGAGTAATTCATGGCTGCTTTAACTTAGTCAACCCTAGATTTGACCAAAAACTCAAACTTGACATCTTGTCTTGCTGAGAGTATCAAGAGATGTGCTAGGCTAGGGTGCACTGATCTATCCGAAAATTAGGTCAATCCCTTAACTTAAGGTTCCTCAACAAGAGGATTAGGGTTTCTGCAACTACACCTACTAGTAACCCTAGCGACAATGATTTGGTGACTGTTCCTGCTAGAAAAACTAGCGACAGTTCTTCAACGAGCTTAATATCCTTATGGTTATGTTTCCTTCTAGCGGTTAGACTGAATGAAGGAGGTGTGGGCCCATAACCTGTTAGAATACAATGGTTGTGATCATTTTACCATTGACAATATCGTTATTGTCACCCAACCATAGGTCGAAGCCACCCTTCGAGCACCTTAACCTTAATAGAGAATCACTCCGGAAGCAAACCCTAGGATAGATAGCCAAACAAAGGGTAGCGCACCTTTCCCCAAGGATAAAACACCAACAAGAGTTTATCAGATAGTCCAAATCCTAACCAATAGATAGTCCAAGACAAACGTGATCTTCTAGTTGCAGCAACTGCAATGGCATCTCTCCTCCAAACCTACGCACCAAACTGGGCACTGCAGTGCGCACAAGTGTTGCTCTGCAATTATGAGACTGCCTGCCAAAATGAAGATTGGCCTCCTGTATTTATACTGATTATGGCTAACTGCTTGGGCCAACTTCTCATTCTGGGTATCTTTCTATTCAGTATATATTATTTCTTCTGGCCGACTTCTTTTCTTGGAGGCTAATAACCTAATACAAGTTTTCTTGAGATGACAAGTCTTCTAGGGTTTTTAGCCAACTCATTAGGGTTTCTTCTTGCTTCCTAGAATATTCTATTCTCGTCATATTTACACGTGGAGATAAATACCTCCTGCAGCTACCATAATATAAACATGCACAAGGCGCCATGAGGAGGAGAGCCCACAATGAATGACTACCTTTGCACTATGCATCGATGTAAGTTAGAAACATGGGCACATATAAACAATAATATCACATTTTCCCTGGACAATGTGGGATACATCCCATCGAAGGAAAACACAAATGCCACTAGAAAGGATAGTATTACTGCATTTAAGCTTGCAGACATTGAGCTATAAAGTGTCAGCATGCATGATAACAGTAGTTGAATGCCCAAGTTTTTAAATTTTGTTCTTGTATTAAGGTTTATGTCGATGATGAAGTTACAATTGGAAAAAACAAGTTGCCAAAATGAAGCTTGGCATTGCTTGCAAAGAATCTAGTGGGAACAATGATGGTGTTAAGTTTGCTATTGTAGATTCTATTATGTACCTCCATGACTAGTTCGATTACCTCAAACTCTTTGTCTAAAATTGCATTGTAGAAAGAGGCCTTCAGAGGTATGGGGATTGATTCTATTTGTATTTTAAAAGAGAACAATAAATATAAAATGTTGAGAGGCTCGAGGAAATAGTAGCAACAACAAGTCCAACATCTCAATATCCATGAATACCATGGTGCAAGTCTAATGAGAAAATATGGAGTGAATGTTCCCAAAGGTATTGTTCTATCTTCAGTTGCAGAAGTGAAGCAGACCATCATAGATATGTTTCCTGAAGACAAAGAAGTTGTTTCTAAAATTCAAGTACTTTATAGTGGTCGAGGATGGAGAACATTTAAAAATGGATTTGAAGGGGGTGTTCATATTTCCAAAGGTCGATGAATCAGAGCACTTAAGATAGGGCATCTAAGTGCCAAAAATGCCAAAAGGAAATGGGAAGTCTACTGTTGATATTTTATGACTTTTTCAAGCCTGAGCAGTTGTAGTTTGGAATATGTGGTGGAATGAATTTCTTAGTGCCACACAAAGAATTTCAAATGGTAGAAGTACGATGTCAAGAAAATATGTTTACTATATCAAATTCAAATGTATTCTTAATTCAAATTATCAAGAGATAAGGAAATTTACTACAACCTTATCGCTAGAATATATGGATGGACAGGTTTTTATGCAAATCTAGAAAAAGACAATTCTTCATTAACCCAATTTCATATTGAAAATTTATAGAAGATATCTCAACGCATTGACGAATATACCCCCCTTGCAAAAAACTTTACAATGTATGATAGATGGCAACAATAAGAGCATTTCAAAGTTAGATATTTGTCAATGAAAATAACAAACACCAAAAGGATCATTTCAAATTCAAAGAGTTGTTGCCATATTTCAAAGAAGTTGTTCCATCTGTTTAGAAACTTAATCTATTTTTTATTTGAATATTAAGGTCACATTTTTGTCATTATTTTGAAAATCAGTTAACAGATGGCAAACTCAAGACAATTTCTTCGAACATTCAAAGGATCAAATCAAAGCACCATCTTATTTTTTAATGACATAGTAGTTGAACCACTTGGTAGTTACAAATTTTGAGAAAATTTGGTGATTATGTGGAAGACATATCCCATATTTCCAGGCTCAAACTCAGTAAGTGGCAATCATTTTCTAAATACAAAGGATCGATTCCAGCGGCTCCAACGATTCGAGACACCTTGCATCCTATTCCAGTTTTTGTGGCAGGAATATTTATCTTTTGCTATTTTTGTAGAAGTTTGTTAAAGATTGGTTGGATGAGCATTTGCATATATTTTTCAAACTTTCAATGTAATGGGGGTTCAGGAGAAAAAAGCTCGAGGGAGCTGAGGGGCTCAGTATTGGGTCTGGAAATCATGCTGTAATGTTTTTATGTTAATCTGAAATAGGGAGCTATCTATACTGATTTGAGATTCAACTTGTGTCTGAAAATAAACATGTCTTTTTCTTGTGTCCACTTATTTTCCTGCTTGATTAAGTACAATGGTCTAGCACCTGATGTATGATAAACCCATGTATTGTAGATTCATAAGTAATAGAATATTTGATGTAAAATTCCTGTCTTGCACAATTTTTATTTAATCACTTTAGTTTACTGCTGGGACTGATTTCCAATTATTAATTTTTCTACTGAGTGAGTGTGTTAGTTAAGCTTGATGTGATATTGACACATTCATATATGTTTCCTTCATATCTTTTGTTATTTCTTCAAAACCTTGAAATTGTTGAGATTTGGATACAGTTGCCTCTTTTGCAAGAGTATGGTTGGTGATCAGAGAGATTTGTTATATTGACTCCATGCCCAATGATATCTCACTGATCTATAGTCATTTTGCTCCTCTTTCCTTTCTTGTAGAGTCTTTCCAATCCACTAAGCATAAAACCAGTTTTAATCATTTATTCTCAAATGGGTATTGGGATTTTCCTTCAAGTAGTCTAAGGACAAATCCTGGTGCTAGCATTTTTGGCACTGTTGCCGGGGATAGAGACACGAAGATATCTTCCCTAGGATGTATGAAAAAGACTACGACTATCCTTGATGGTGAAGAAGGATAGGTGACAGAACAGTCTGCATCATTCACCTGGTGACTCCACTCCATGAAGGAAGAACCTCTTGACGACTTCACTTATTCGGGATGACAAAGGCCATGGAGGCTATCTTGGCATGGAGGTTTTCACCTCTCAACTTTTTAGCTATCCTTGGTTTTCCAAATCTAGTGTCTCCTTTGTTAAAATGGGGATTTTTTTCTTCCTATATTTAGAGAAAGGAAGGAGGATAATCCTGCACAACATCTCATTAAGTTTTATCAATGCATGGATCAACTATATTTGCATCATGAGGATGTGTTGATGAAAATGTTCATGTACTCTCTAAAAGGTGATGCACACGAATTGTACTTTTCTCTTCCTGCTTCGAGCCTATTTTCCTTGAGAGATTTCCATGCTACATTTAATTAGCATTGTAAAAGTTATTTTTCAGCTGAATTTCTATTTGAGAATTGTTGTGAGGAGTTTGAAAAGAATATTCATCATACACTAGGAAGAAATCAAGGAAAAATCATATCATTCATTTCCTAGTTTTCCAGTGTTGAAAGAAAATTTTGTCGACTGCTCTTATAATAAAGAAATTGGCAACAATGCAATAGATGCATTTGTCCTTATAAGAAATGTCTCTAAAAACCATTCATTTGATGAGATTGTTGTCCTAAATGTTGACAAAGATCATCCTATCCTTGATGAATACTCTGATGATGAGGAGCAGATCTTTACTAAAGCACATACATAGCTTATTAGCAGCCAACCAATATATGATAGTGAAGAAGGTAAGGAGGAGTTGCATCGGCAGTTGAAATTTTCTTTATCACCCATTGATGAGCAAAAATCTCCTAGTATCAATGAGCTCATGTCTATCATTTATGCACCTGGACTTGCAAAAGACATCAAACAACATATGAGTATCTATGGAGCATATGAGGACCACAATTTTATTGATGAATCAACCTTCACAGAGGAGCAAGATTGTCTTATTAACCAACTGAAAATGTCTTCTCATGAGTTTCATGATCCTATGGATTTTTGCATGGAGTTATTATTTTCAAAGGTCTCTAATGCTCCAGTTGTTGGTAAGATTTCATATTACAGCTGTAAGTATCAATTTATTATTAACCTCTTGTTGCAAACTTTATATCACTTGATGATTCTTTCGAACAGTTGCATGGAAGGAGTTATTTTCATCAGTTCGATACTTACCTGGATGCATTGGAAGTATGAATTCACTTGAGCAAAGTAATTCAACTGGATAGACTAGAGTAGGCTTATGTATATAAATAAGCTTGCCATGCAAGCATTTGGTTCGCAGTTATAGGTTTGTTTGCAATTGGATTTCCAGGTTGTATGTTTTAGTTTTTAATAAAAGAGGAGAGGTGTTCTCAAGGCATGAACATGGATACATATTGCATAGATGGAATGGAAAAAGGAACTAGAACTACAATTTCTTGGTAGATAGCAGGGAGCATGCCATCCCCCATGGAGCCAGATGTTAGAAAAAAAAAAATTCTTATAAAAATTTGGTCCTTTCGCTGTGAAAATGATAAGACACTACAAAATCTACCATATCAACACCAAAGTTTGAAATATTTTCATAGTGTCAAATAGCTATTGTTGGTGTCCATTGTCGTGATCGTCAATGAAAAAAAAGTTAGATTTGGGCAAAAAAAATGTCTACAAGGTTGTGCCAATAAAAACTGGGTTTTCATAGCTAATTTTCCTCTTGGGTTTATTAATAGGGTTTCTTATTCTATTTTGGATTTTAAGGTTGTCATCAATTTTCACGAGCACCAAGCATATGCTCCAAATTATTATTATTTTCATTAAAATAGTAATAATGTTTTGTCTTCATTCATCGAGGACATTCTCAAAATGTTCAACGTTTGAAAGTCCACTCATCAAGCATCAAGCACATATGTCCAAGAACCAAAGCACAAGGTGCCACGAGGAGGAGATCCCACAAGGAGCGACTACCTTTGCACTACATGTCGAAGTAAGTTAGAAACATGGGCACACATAAACAATAATGTCACATTTTCCTTGGATAATATGGGATACATCCCATTGAAGGAAAATGCAAATGCCACCAGAAAGGATAGTAGCATTGTATTTAAGTTGGCATACATCCAACTATAAAGTGTCATCATGCATGATAATAGTAGTTGAACGCTCGGGTTTTCAAAGTTCATTCTTGTATCAAGGTTTATGTCGATGATGGAGTTACAGTTGGAAAAATCAAGTTGTCAAAATGAATCTTGGAATTCCTTGCAAAGCAACTAGTGGGAGAAGTGATGGTGCTAAGTTTTCTATTGTACATTATAGTATGTAGCTCCACAACTATTTTGATTACCTCAGATTCTATGTCTAACATTGCATTGCAAAAAGAGGCCTTCAGAGGTACGATGATCGATTCTATCCATATTTTAAAAGAGAAGAAGAAATAGAAAATGGTGAGAGGCTCAGGGCAATCGTAGCAACAACAGGTCTGACATCTCAATATCCATGAATACTAGGGTGCAAGTCTGATGAGAAAATATGGAGTGAATGTTCCCAAAGGTATTGTTGTATCCTTAGTTGCAGAAGTGAAGTAGGCCATCAGAGATGTGTTTCCCGAAGACAAAGAGGTTGTTGCAAAAAGTCAAGTACTTGTTGGTGGTTGAGGATCGGGAACATTTAAAAATGGGTTTGAAGGGGGTGTTCATATTTCCAAAAGTCGATGAAGCAAAGCACTTAAG
>ML790521.1:296941-322517 GCA_009831015.1 Picea engelmannii | reverse complement strand
ATTTATAAATTATTTTTTACATCTGATTGTTGTAAATGTGATATATTATGAATTTGAAATAAATTCTTTAATTTTATTAATTATTAAATATATATAGCCAATTAAAATTAAAATGTGGAATTATTTAAATTTTTAAATCGCTACTCATTAGTCAAAATCATAACAACTCAATTATTTAGCAATAGCTTTCTGATAAGAACATAATAACCATATTTTTGAAGAAAATAATCATGATGAAGACTCTATCACTATCCAATAGTCCTCTCATTTTTTCAACCAAGTGAGATGTGTGGAAATTGTCAATGCGGAAAACACAATTCACATATGATAATAAACAATCACACACATATAATAGACATAGGGATTTCACATGGTTCACCCAAACAGTGGGCTTCGTCCACCAAGCATAGGCATCGGTTGTCTTATAATTCAGATCATGGAGATTACATCAACTCACTCACACTCAGTCATTTTGTCTCTACGGGCTTACATGAATTTATACATTCATACAATAAACTAATTAATAAATGCAATCCCTATCCATATTCTAACTTGGTCTATTTGGTTGTAACCAACGCAGAATAATAGGATCCAAATCTGTTCTTGGTAATTTGTTGTCACCAAATCCCAACAATCTCCACCTTGACAACAATTAACCTGATACCTTGCTCCTTCCTTTTGTTCATCACCTTTTCTGCAAGCCAAGAGAAGCCAAGCACCACTGTAGCTTCTCTAATAAAACGGGTTTCATGATCTCGCCTGTGTGACTTGCACGAGTTTGGAATTCTTGAGGGGTCACTTCACCTCCAACATGCCTTCCACAACTGTGTTGTGAGACATATTTAGTGATAGATATCCTCCTATCCAAAACACCTGTAAAATTTACATTACAATTATCATGAACCATCTCAGTGTAACCATTATAGGTGACATTTGTGCTTCTCAAACGAAGAAGCACCCATTTCACTACAGCACCTAAATCTGTCACGTATCTGACAACATCATTAGCATGTGAAACATCTGGTCTTAGCCATTTCATCACATACAAAAAACCTCCTCCTGAACTTACACGAGACATAACCTTTTCTTCTTTATAGACAGGCCCTATGCTTGAAGAAAACTTATAATGGAAAGAAAGAGGGATAAAAACTAGTTTTACAATGTTCATACTGAACTCCAACCACAGCTTACCATTACCATCTCTATGTACTTCTATGCCCTTAATTTGTTTTGTTGTTGCTTGATCCCTCATCTGAATTGTCCTGTCCACCTGAGTCATTTTCTTACTGGTTTTATCCATGCTTTGGCTTGCATCGAGCATATCATCAGCAAATAACATCAAGATTGTGAATGTATTATAAACCGTATAGTCATTCCTGCCCTTTGAAAAATTCTGACTCGCTATGAAGGATTCGAACCTCTTGTATATTTGTCTGGGTACCAGGAGGCCATACAATGAATTATCTAGCATGCAAACAAATTTATCGTTGGGATCTTGAATCAAGCCTTTTGGTTGTTCCATACATACTATATCTCTGTCAATGATGACCTTGTGAGAAGTAGGATCCCACACACAACATCCATTTATACCATCATCATAACTTGCAGAGATATAAAACAAGCAAGAATTTGGAAACAAAAATTTTAAGTCTGGAAATGATTTACCGCTTACCAGTACCTGAGATTCTTTCTTGTTCTTATGACCTTGATTTTTCTGCCATAAACAAGAAGATACATCTGTCACTTCAGATGCCACTTCAGTACTCCCTTCCAGCTTATAAAGGTTACCAACCTTTGTTGCCTTCATCACTACTAAATTCCCTTTCGACAATGTGAGAGCTCCACCTTGACCTGTATACTTATATCCACAATAATCCAACACTCCCAATGAAATCAAATTTGATTTAAGCTCAGGTACATATCTAACATCCGTTAATTCCCTAACAATACCATCAAACATCTTGATTCTAATACTGCCAACCCCAACAATTTTACAGGGAATACCATTTCCCATGAACACTACACCCTCATCAACAGATTGTTAAGAAATGAACCAATTTCTATGTGAGCACATGTGGTGGGAGGCACCTGAATCTAACTGCCATTCTTATTGATACTGTAAATTAGTAGAAATGGATAAAACGTGATCAATTATACTTGAATTTGTTACAGCCAAATTTGTTTCCTTCGAGTTTTCCTCAGATTCCTTTCTCTTCCAACAATCTTTCTTGAGATGTCCTATTTTGCCACAGTGCCAGCATTTTGTTTTACCCTTTCTATGTCTTGACTTAGATCGAAAAGAACTTCTCTCATTCTTCTCTGTGGTTCGACCTCTGACCAGCATCGCCTTTGAAGTTGAGGTTTCTTTACTATATTTTCTCCTCATCTCCTCAGCCAACAAAACTCCCACAACATAGTCATAATCTAAAACATCTGTTGAGCTAAAGCTAATAGAGGTAACTAGATTATCCCAAGATTCAGGCAATGAACACAATAGTGTAACAACCTTATCCTCATATTCGAATTTAACTTCCATACTAGTCAATTGAACTATAAGGGTATTGAAGGTATTTAACTTACATACTATAAGGGTATACTATACATACTATACAACACACTGATAGATCTTTGTGAAGAGTTTACAAGATTCCTGTCCACAAACTCGAGCACCATTAGATGGAGGTGATTAATGGTCCACAAAGTAGTAGGATTTATGAAAGTCATCTAAAAATGGATGATATCATGATGCACTTGAGGATTTTTGTGGAAAGATTAGAATATTCCTCTCCACAAACCCAATCACAATTGGATTACGGAGATCAATGGTCCATGAAGTAGCAATCTTTGTGAGAGTCATGGGAAATTTGAAGACATATGACCTTTAGCCACATTAACAAGGAGGCATCAAGAGTAAAAGGAGTATTTACAAAGCACATAAAAGCAAAGGGAATATGGTTTATGAAGTTTGAGCTTCTAAATTTCACAGCATGGATGATTTTAGTGCTTGTTTCATAGATTTATCGTGGCACATGGATAATGAAGTATTTTCATGTTCTTAAATGAGAATAGAGTTGTTCTATTGTAATTTGATGTCATAAATTTATCAAACTGTTGTAGTTTGTATGTTTGTTTTTTGGTTTATTATTTTTTTAAATGTTAATGGTTATAATTTGTATTATAGAGCACTAAAACCAAACTAGACAACGATATAATAGAAAAGTTTAAAAAATGGTCACAAATTTCAAACAAAAATGGGCATAGCCATGTCCAAAATATTATATTTTGTCTTATATTACTCCATACGAAACATTCCTAGCATGTATATTGCCATACAAACTATAAGAGTATAAAAACTACATTACAATGCACAAAAGATTCAAAGAAAATAAACTAAAATTTCTATCTTGGAGGGACAACAATGTTCAAATACATGTGGGTTTCCATAGCTTCTTTTAGATTCAGCATGGCCCCATCTAAATTTCCATGGGGGAAATGATTTCTAGATTCTTCTCAGCAACCAAAGAAGATTTTCCCACTCCAATCCTAGCTCTCACACCTCTAGGGAAGAATTCACTAAACAATGACTCCCCAACTGACATAGAGGTTCGAGGGATAAGATACATAACAAAAACCCAAGGAAGACCAAGATGAGACATAATTATATCAACTAGAGACTTCAAAGAACTTAGTTACAAATCCAATTCCAAATGCATCATGTGAATGACATGAATGAAGGCTTGAAATTCTTTCTTCGGATCCTTAAATTGAAAGAGATGGATAGCATTTTCAAGTGCACAATCATCTTGGATCTTGTTCTCATAACTCAATTTTCTTTTCAAATCATCCCTCTATCTATTCCATTGGGTGGTGGAGCTAATAACATTGCAATGGACATCTACAATATCCCTTCCACATCCATGGATCCTTCTCTAAACCTCCCTTAAGTCACACATAACACAACACTTAAAGTTGATCCTACACCAAGAGAACTGACAAAAAATGACCAATTCTTGCAAGAGGGAAAGACACCTGAAAGCCTATGAGAGAATAAGGAAAAAGTACTTTCCATGAAATCTACTCCATATACACTCATAAATCGATACTTGTATAAATTAGGACCATATGATGTACTAAGGAGATGTGTCCTAGAGCATGAGAGGGATATCATAATCGAGGAGGCACATGTTGGCCCTACAGGGGGCCACTTCTATGCAGATACCACAACCAAGAAAATAATTCAAGTTGGATTATGGTGGCCTATACATCGTAGATAAAAGGTAAATATTGAGATCATTTTCCGCTTCCTTTGTTTCCCTCCCCTTTTATATTTTTCTCAACTTCTTTTGTCCATTTCTTTCCCCCCTTCTATAGTTACCCAAATTCCCCTTTCCTTTTTCCCTTCTACTTTCCCTTTCTTGTTACTATACGAAGCCATTTTTTCAAAATGGAGGGTTCACGGGTTGGCGATCTCACGGGTCCTCATCTCCATCTATAGTCCCATTCATGAGTCTGACCAACCGCAACTTTATTCCATACTTAATCGATTTTACAACTGCGGTTCCCAGGTCGGCAGTTGCAAGGCTTCCATATCCCATGTTCCATGATATACCTTTTGAACCTAAAGGATCTGTGATCTACAATTTGACCACCAGATCCCCGAGCCCCTAAGAATCTCATCTATATTTTTCTGAGTATGACCGACCACATTTCAACACTTAGCCAATTCATGACCTTTCGCCATTGTGGGTATGCGGGTTGGCGGGTTCACAAAATTGACCAGATATTAAATCACTCTCGTTCGTCCCCTCCAACTTCACAGCTTTCCCGAAACATATTTACTGTGATTTTAATGCTAATAGATCAACACGCAGGCTCCATAAAAATCATCATTAATAAGCGAAATTCTCGCGGAAATTTTCATTAAGTCACATTAAACCACGATTTGCGGAAGATTATATCATCTCTCCCAAGTGGCTTATTTTGAATATCATCTGGATTAAAAGAACGCTCTCATCAACTTATGGCAGCAACAACTCAACATCGGTTTTGTGGAGATACTGTGAACACTTTTGGACATGAGGATCAGAACTTTCAGTGGTCTAGAGCCTACTCTTATTATTCATCTCCATTTGCTCAGAAGGAAGTAATTTGGACCTCCATAATTGCTTGTGCCGACTGTGTTCTTGAGGTTTTTGATAGCAAGGAACTGGTCGCCTGGTGCACCAAGAAATATATACTAAGTCAGTGGATAATTCAACTTCAATACCATTCCCCCGTTTCTCTATCACCTCAAGTATTTCGTAAAATGTTAAAGCTCCCAAAGCCAACACTCACTTTCAAAGGTGAATATTTCAGGGACTTCTTGAGGAACCATGACAACGGCTTGGACCTATTACCTGAATTCTTGGAGAACCCCTCGACCATTCCTGAAGATATTACCAGATTGTAGGTCGGCTTGTTCAAGAACCCATTTCAGGAAATTACCTGGTTATTCACCAGAGTGACCGACCAAGAAAATACTGCCAGTATTAATTCCCACGTGATTCTTTACATCTTATATTTTACTGTCAAGGAGCAGGCCATTTTTGATTGGGGTAATTGATTTCCATTAAAATATCTTCCCAATTGTCTCAGTATAAAAAGGATAAGAAATTATTTATGTCTTTTTATTTGGTTTTCGCAATAGTGTATTGCTGTCAATTTCCTAAATTGTCTATATGCAAGAAGGTCAATTGTGAATGTGATCCAGTGAATTTTTGGTATCAAGCGTTGTGGAAGCACAAAGCTTCCCTGCACTTCTATGAAGTATTCAACGACTTTGTCTTGGTTTTTAAAGAATTAATGTTTGGAAGATATATCCCAAGGATATATTCCCAGGCAAGTAAGTTCTTGGATAAAAAGGGGACTGTGGAGAAAATGGACAATTACAACGTTATTATGGTTTTCGGCTCTAAATAAAGTCCCTCCTTTCTTCCATGCCATATATCCGACAAAATGTCTGTTATAGAAGTTGCAAGGCAATACCATTTATGGCTGCACTTCTTTCATGAAAAAAGAAAAAAACAATTCATACCATTGCCATGGAGAATTGGGAATTTTATATTTAGAAATATAAACAAGATTGATGAATTCGTGAACCATTTCCAGAATTTAAATTTGAAATATGCTGAAAAAGTAAGATGTTTTGACCCTAACGGGATTTTCACAGAACACATGATGGAAATTCAGCAACTCATTTATTCACACTGTCCTGAACGAAGGAGAATATAGTAGCTTAGGTACTCTTACTCACACTGTTGGCGACTTGGAGACGATACTCAGTACCAATGAAACCCATAATTAGAAAGGAAAGGGCCTTGGTGAGAAGAGTGCCCAATCTCCAGCTGTCACTCCCAAAGCTACAACATCTCGGAGCAACGCTCCAATAACCTACCCATTTAAGAAGACAATCAACACTATTTCAAGCGGAGGATGAGATAAGAACCCCCCTCCAGGAAAAGTTGAAAGCTCACATAAACTGCCTCTGAGGAAAAAGAGGAAGAATATTGTACAAGAGGAAGAGGAACATCATGTCGAAATTGACATCAACAATTTTTCCCTCGAAGATATGGAGCTTGAGGTTGTCATTGAGAAAATATTTCCTAAGATTAATCAGCCAGGAGGCACGACCCACTAGAATCCGTCCTTAGAAATTATTGAAAATGAAATTTTTGATGAAGAAGAATCTTTTGCATTTCAGAGTGTTGTCTTTGACAACAAATCTAAAAAATTAATTATTGAGAAGAGTGATGTAAAGAATAAAAAGGGGAAATCTCGTTCTGAGATTAACATGAAGAATATGTGGCCTTCCCAAATTTCAAAAATTCACAAAGTAACTGGCGATGCATTGGATGACTCCATTGGGGGTCTCGAAGCGGAGAATATAAAGTTAAAGGAAAGGATTAAGGAATTGGAAGAGACCTTGATGCCTCTTCCCCTTCTTGCCATCCCTTTGGAAATTGTTGGACCCAACACACCCGCAGCTAAGTTAAAAGGATTCTCAAGCTTACTCACATCAACCATGAGCTATGTGGATAATAATATCAAGAAGAGAATGGCATTGATTACAGAAGCTTGGGATATTTCAAAGAATATGATTTCTTTTGGTTCAAGGGAACATTCCTTCCATGAGTACATACAGGTAGATCTAAAAAATGAAAAAGGATTTTATCTTGATGTCATGGTACCCTTTGGTGTTAAAGTTTCAAAAATGTCGCAACTAAGAAGAAGAGAAGAGGACCTTCCCTCTCCGAGTAGGATCAAGCAGTTAAAGGCATGTTGAAAAGAGAAAATAAAGAACTTGAACATCATTGTTCATGCATGCAACCAAGCCATAACAAGGAAAGAAGAGCTATTCAAAAGACTCACGGAGGTGGACCTAGTTGAAAGCACTAACGAGTTCCAAGATCCCAAGTTGATTCTCAATTCACTATCCCTCTCAAAACAACAATTCAAAGAACAAGTTGAGATATTCAAGGGGTTGTCAATTGAAAAATTCTATGGCATAATTGAATATGATGAGGAAGCCATAGATAACTGGCTAGTAGATTACTCTGTAAAAAATCAGGATATTGAAGAAATATTACGTGGCATTTCCATTGATCTCCGTGACTTGGAGGGCAAGCTGTTCAATATTAAAATCGGGCATGAAATAAACGTGGCACCTATGAAGGCCTACAACGAAGAATGGTTCAAAAAGGCTATCGATAAACTGACAAATGAAGGGAAAGAAGCAGTTGAGACGGTTCCTATAACCGTCAATGACAACGATAAAAGGATATCGGCAAGTAAATGAAACCATGAGAGGCCATCATAGTAAGTTTTCACTAATCATATCTTGCTTTATTTATCAGTTCCTTCATCTATTTATTCCATCTCTTTCACTAGAAAGGTCTAACTGAAGACTGATAACTTCTTGTTTTCTTCATTCCAGGTCTTGTTGTTTTGTTTTCGCCCACCTTCCTCTTTCTACAAAGCTTACTTCTTGTATCTATTTTCTTTATGGTCCGCAGGAGCCCCAATCCCAGTCTTTATGACAAACACATTTAATTTTCGAAGAATATGTAATAAACTATATATTTTTTAGAAATTTCAAGAGAGCTATTTTGGGAACAAACTCGACTCTGCTTTGTAACTCTGTTTTCGGAATATAAAGTATTTGAGGTTGATCTATCATTATCTTTATTTGAGCTACCCATGTTTCCACTCTGTTAAAGTTATCTTATGCATGCAGACCATCTTCTTTGTTATTTTTATATGATCAAAAATCTTAAGTTATACTATGATGGATGTGAGGAAATTTTTCTTATTTTTCTTTAATGTGTGTGATTTGTGATTCCTGGTCCTTTCTTAGGAGCCTTCTTTAGACAAAAAAAAAAAAAAATGATTTCCTGTTATTTTATTATTTATTTTATTACCACGACCAACTTTTTGAAGTCCCGTATCTCAACGACATAAATTCACACGAAAATCGAAAGTAAAAGAGGAGTACCACCTCTATAAAATCGCAAGGAGATTTATATCCTTGTGAGGTTGTCGTTTCGATCCTGGCGGATTCAAGCTTCAACAGTAAACAAGTGTGAGAAGTTCTAGAGGATAAGTCGGCCACTATGGAAGGATGAGACGCCTTTAAATTCAATCAATTCAAGCCTCCCATTTGAAATTTTGGCTAGTGGATTTGTAAAACCTTTCCCAAAAAGAGGGAAAATGACATGAGCCAAGTATATTATAATAGAAATTGAATACTTAAATAATTGGGTAGAGGCAGAGCCAGTTGAGACTTGCACAAAAGAGGTGGAACCCAAGTTTATTTATGAGAATATCATCACAAGGCTTGTATGCCCATTGACAATAATAAGCAACAAAGGAACCCATTTTGTAAATGGTATCATAAATTTATTAATAGAATAATTCCTAATCAACCACATGGAAAGTTCACCCTATCATCCCCAATCAAATGGCGTAGTAGATTCGTTTAACAAAACCCTATGCAAAGGACTTACAAAAATGTGGGGTCAACATAGATGATTGGGATGAAAAGATACTGGATATCATATGGGCATACAGAACTGTATATAAGAGGTCAATTGGCCAAAAACCGTTTAACATGGTCTATGGACAAGAAGCTATAGTCCCTCTTCATTTTGGAGCCAATGCAAAAATATCAGAATCACTAATGTAATATGACTCAACTAAATCTAGGGAAAAATTATTGCATCAATTAAATAAGCTTGAGAAAGAATGAATGACTACACTCCACCACCAAGAAGTGCAAAAAAACCCAAAAAGAATGTCATGATAGAAACATAAAGAAGAAATAAATTGACATTGGAGGCTTGGTACTTCTATATGATAGTAGAATAAAGGTAAACCAAGCTAATTAGAAATAGTCTGGTTGGGACCATATGTAGTCAAAGATATAAGGTCGATTGGAGAAGTGTAACTTATAACTCTCCAAGGTAGTCAATGTTGCCCACCTAAAGCAACACCATCCATAAACAATGGAAAAAAAAGAGACATAAGCCCAATGGTAAAAACCCTTAGGGGGCCACTAAGAAACAATTTGTTTCAAAATCATTTAGTTCACAATCGTGTTCTTGAAAGATATGTGTGTGTGTGTGTGTGTGTGTGCATATACATACATACATACATATACATATACATATAATTCTAATGGTGAAAAACCTTAGGGGCACCATAAGGTGGGACTTGAAAACCAACTTGTTTGGCATGTAGATTCCTGGAAAAAAAAACTAATAAAACAGTCAGTTAAGGCAAAGTCTGATGAAAAACCATCAAAATATGAGAATTTATAAGATGATTATTAACCATTATAATCGAGTAGAAAGAAGAATCAATCAGAGATCATGATAGTTGTGTTGGCACCCAAAGGTTTTGAAGAATTTACGTGTGTGCCACAAATCATTACTATGTGTGCGACCATAAAGATATACTGTGCAATTCTAGGAAGGATCAACATCAGTGCCATCCAAATGAATATCGTGTGTACCAACTAAATTTTTCACTACGCGCAAAGAATCAAGAAGAGACCCGCATGTAGACCAAATCTAAGTGTATCTTCGAGAATCTTTTGTAAATGATTTCTATAACAACCTGAATGATTGTGGGAAAGGATATGGATTTGATGGTAAGTTAGAATTGCAATTCTCCAGAAAGATATGGGGGGTGAATGTAGACACATAAAGTGTGTGGGAATTTTTCTCACTGAAGTGAGTGGAGAAGAGTAGTGGAAGAAAGACAAAGTTCAATATTGTAACAAAGATTCAACTTGAACAACAAGAGAGAGTTCCATTTCCAGTTTTTTCTAAGTCTTGCATGTGTTTGTTATAGAGCCAAATATGTGTATGAATGAAGGAAAGAGACCAAAGCACATGGCACATATCTTTGTTATGCTTGTTGAATGAGTCTAGAGCACATGGCATAGACCTATGTTATGACTTTGGTATCTCAACATATCTAAAATGAATGAATGAAATATGAAGTTCTTTCTCTCTGAATTTTTATGAGTGTTATGGTTTGAATGTAAATATGTTTTACTTTTTGGTGCTTGTCACAATGGTACTTAGTTTTGTATGGATGAATGTGTTTATGGTTGAGAGGTTTTCTTGTATGCACTGTCCCTTCACATCTAACATAAGACTAATGGTCTTTGTGATTTTCATGGTGTCTCGGGTGAGACATTCTTCGGTCTTAGACTAAATATTTAATATGTCAGCACCTTGGGGTTTTGTTGGTCAATCTTGATGAACCCTGGGTCTTCTGTTGGTTGTGGAGCCTAATTATCTTCATGATTCAAAGGTCCTTTACTTTCAGCCATGTTTATACCCCATGAAGTATTTACACCCCAGAAGTATGTACACTCTTCCACGCGGGGGAGTGCAGAGGGGGGGTACCCCCTCTGCGGGGTTCGTGGGGGACTATCCCCCCGGCTGGGGGGTCTGGGGGCAAGCAGGGGTTCGAGGGCGAAGTCCCTGAAGGAAAAATTGCCTTGTAAATGTATATTGTAATTTCATTGTAAATTTGGACCGTTCATTATAAGGTCACAAATCTAACAATAGAGATTATGTTAGGGTTTTTTTTCCCTAGAAGGCAACCCTCTTTTATGAGGGAAATGTATTGCGGCAATGGTTGATGGCGAATATTGTATTCTGAGAGAGGAGACTGTGAGAGAAAAAGGAGAAAGTTACAACGGGTTTTGCTGTAGGTTGTATCCCTTCATTTGTTGGATAATGATAAAGGAAGGACCTGGCAATTTCTCTGGCGGACGTAGCCCACACTAGGTGAACCACGTAAATCTGTGCATCTCTTGTATTGTGTATCTTCTGTGTTTTGTTTCCGCATTTTTTTTATTTTATTGCTCCGCGGTCCTGTTTTTCTAACATCTTCAACCCCCTAGAAAGAAGAGTGTAGATCCACCAAATGGTTCCTTTGCTGGGATCTGGAGGTTTTGTATTGCGTGATGAAGGGAAAGAATGAGGTGGAAACCTTCTCGGGAGGAAATAAAATATTGGATATCCGAGAAGGAAGACGAGTTTGCACGATGAGAGACCAAGAACTTAATAACCAAAGTAGAAAGTGGGAAGCATAGGTATATCTATACAAATTTGCATGAAGTTTTATTTGTTGAGTTTCCTTGTTTGTTGTATGAGTGGTTGAAGAGGAAGACAACGATTAACACTGCCTTGGGAGCCTAAGAACCACTAGTATGGGACCATACTAGGATCAAGAGACTGAAATATATGGATAATAAGTGGGATCAAGAAATCAACTTCCGGCCTGATTTGATTAAGGAAGGATACATCGTTCAGTTTTCCATCGAATACAATGATACTTTCAACGAGGATGAAAGAAAATTTGTGATCGACCCTAAAAAGAGACTATTGAAAGAGATTCCCCTATGGATCAAGATGTTGTTTATGGATAAGGGGATGATGTGCATGGAACCGAAAGGAATGGGAAAAACAAGAGAGAAAATGGATGTAGTGGGAGAGATCCATAAGATGATGAGATGAGGTGAGAAGAGAATGGACCCATAAGAGAAAAATAGAAAAAGAGCCAAGAGATATGTAAGAAGAGTTGTGCTAAGGAGGAAAGTCGAACAAAGGAGTGGAAAGAAGATAGAAAGGGGTGAAGGATGAGGGGTCATACCCATAATGAAGAGAAATGAGACCACACCAGGAGAATGTTCGACAGACAATTCCATGTCAAAGAAAAGCACAGAAGGAGAGAGGTCATCAAAGAGACACAACGTTAGGAGTAGGGTATCAAGTGAGGATACCGAGAGTAGTGATATTAGGTTAAGAGACGACAAAGTCAAATCCCCTTGGTTGTTGAGAGATGTAGTCACATAAGATGAAGATGAGGTGTAGGGTAGAAATGCTGACATAGTAGAAGATGGTGATGGACGCCTCCGAAAAAGGGAAGAGGATTTAGATTTTGTGAATGAGATTGCACGACTATAAGTAGGAATCTCTTTTTGATTCCTCACTGAGGATAATGAGAGAAGATGGAGGAACCCCCTCTTTGAATAACCCAAAATAATACACCAAATGAAAAGAAAGTAATACACCATTCACATGTGCATATATTCTATCTTACTCTCCAAGAAATTACTTGTTTTAGGAATAAATGTGTAACTTTTAAATCTATTCAAGATGGTAAGTTACTAAAAACTCTCATTCTTTCATGTGGAAAATTATTTGTTCTTCCAAAATATTAATAAGTTCATTAGGATGTTGATTTGTATATTTCCTTGCAATCGGTACGTCAAAATGCTATTGGTGCAAAAATCTATGGAAGTGCTTTAGACAATTATCCCTTTTCTTCAATATTTCAATTGATTTCCTTGACCAACCTATTTTTAATCTTAGCAATGACTTGCTTGTAGAGTCTATAAATAAAAAACCTAAACCAAAGGGAATTCCTAAGTCTTCTATTACAGTTTAGAATATTTCCCATGTGAACACCATCAAAGAATTTTCCTATTTCCCATGTGAACACCGTCAAAGGATTTTCCAAAATCAACAAAGAAAGCAAAATGATATTCTTTGTTTTTACAACAATTTTTAACAATAATCATAAAATTAAGAATTCATTCAATTTCCGAGTGCTTGTCCATAATATTAGCTTGGCCTTTAGCTCTAATTTTGTTTTCATCTAACCAACCACTAATTTTATTTTCTAACATAGTTTTGAAAAACTTGGCCATAAAAGAGAAAATCATAATAGTTATATAATTAAAAGGATTACTTTTGTCCCCAAATTTATAAACAAGTCCTAATGAATTTCTTGTCCATTTTTAGGAAATCCTTGTCTTAGCTAAGTATGAAATAGGGTTTATATGTGAGAAATAAAGATAAAACTACCAATCTTAAGAATTTTAGCTTGATAGTCTTCTATGTCTAAATAGCTTTTTCTTTTGCCAACTTTCTTATCTTTTCTTTAATGTCATATGAAGAGAACAATTTGATTTGAGTGTATACGGTCAAGGGAGCAATGGTGTTAACCACATATTTAAAGTTACAATTGCTTAAGATAGTGACTACATTTGTCTATGTTAAATTGAGGTTTACTTGTAGCTTTTTTGTAAAGTATTTATATATATTTTTTCAATTAAATCTTTATATTCTTTCATTTTTTGCTCATTATACATATTATTTTAAGTTAGCATGTATATTATCATATAATAAAATTATTATTTTCTTAATTTAACTATATTATTTTTCTTAAAAAATTAAGTTTGATTTTTAACTACATTCACAACAATGAAAAAGACTAATTAGAAAGAGACTAATAAAATAAGGTCTAAAGCAACACTTGAATAGCCTCTAAATTCTAGATTTCACTAAGGTTACATTAAAAGGAGACTAATAAAATAAGGTCCAAAACAACACTTGAATAGCCTCTAAATTCTAGATTTCACTAAGGTTACATTAGAAGGAGACTAATAAAATAAGGTCCAAAACAACACTGCTCATTATCCATATTATTTTAAGTTAGCATGTATATTATCATATAATAAAATTACTATTTTCTTAATTTAACTATATTATTTTTCTTAAAAAATTAAGTTTGATTTTAAACTACATTCACAACAATGAAAAAGACTAATTAGAAAGAGATTAATAAAATTGGTTCCAAAGCAACACTTGAATAGCCTCTAAATTCTAGATTTCATTAAGGTTACATTAAAAGGAGACTAATAAAATAAGGTCCAAAACAACACTTGAATAGCCTTTAAATTCTAGATTTTACTAAGGTTACATTAGAAGGAGACTAATAAAATAAGATTCAAAACAACACTTAAATAGCCTCTAAATATTAGATTTCACTAAGATTACATTAAAAAGTATCTATTTTACTTTAATGATGTTCATACTTCAAAAAGTTTGATCACTATGAAGTAAAAACATCTAAACTTTGAACTCAATGAAGACACATCTTTATAAAACCACAAAGCCATCTATACCTACAATGTACCTCCATTACATATTATATTTTCATATTAATATATTTTTAATATATTAAAATGCATACATATCATATGATTACTATATATATTTTTAATTTAATTATATAATATATTAAAATATTATATATATTTTTAATTTAATTATATTTTTGTAAAATAATTTATCATTATCATCATTATATATTAATATATAATGATATTAATACATCATATATTATTAATATAAATATATAAAAATATAAAAAATATGATTGATCCATTATGTATCATTATTATCTTTATATATTAGTATATAATAATATTAATACATGATATATTAATAACATAAATATATTAAAATATCAGAAATATGATTGATCCATTATGAATATACAGTTAAACATAATAATCGAATATCATACACTCATACATAAAAATAACACAAAAGTGTTTGATAAAATCTTACTCTTTAATCTAATTTATGTGTGCTAATTATAATTGCGACTAAAAAATAACCTACTACTTTAATATAATTTAATTATAATTACGACTTAAAATATAACTTCGACTACATTAAGTCATTCATTCATAGTATATTGATTGCAAATAGCATCAAATTAAAGAGTTCTTCCATAGCATTTGGCAACTACATATTAACAAATACATTTTTAACAATAACTGTCGTGGCGCATTCATTCCATGGGATTAATTCATTCCATGAAGTCTTCATTGTTTTTTTTAATAGATTTAGCAATGAAGTTGTCATAAAAATGAAAAAAATTAATACATTAAGAAAATGTTGAATGTTAGTTTATACCAGAGCTTAGAAAGATATTTTGTAAATAAAAATAAACAATTTTAGTGGAAGGAAATTTTGTAAGTATAAGCTCAAGCAAAAGGGTGTTGGAAAATAGGAAGCTCCATGGCATTTTGAAGGTTTTTTTTACAAAGCACCAAATATTATTTGAAGGTTTTTTTTACAAAGCATCAAATATTACATGTGTTGCAATGTACCATTATCACTTTTCTTTTTTTACATTTAAGATATAAACATGTTTTAGTTTACTTAATTGGATTAAAACTTTTTAAACAAGGGAAATAGCTGCAAAGCAGCTAGTCCATGCCTCATTGACTAGAATGTGAAGGGAAAAATGTTACATTAAGCAATAAAGTTTGGGTTTGACAAATGCTAACATGGATATGCTTCAATGGTTCCGTGCATTTATTGTTCTGTGGTTCCCTGACTAAGTTGTGATAAATGAAGACTTAAAAACATAAAATAAAATTTTAATAAATATATGGCATTACTGAAAGAAAAACAATAGCAATAGTGAGGTAACAACGATAGATAGAGATAGCGACATGATCATTTCACAATAAATCGACAGCATAGCATGACACCCTATCTTTGATCAATAGGTATGAGTAGTAGTAAATCAATCATAGAAGTTGTAACCAATATTAGGGATAGTAACCAATAAGCATTGTAACAATGATGGAGACAACGACATGATCATTTCATGATAAATGGACAGCATAGCATGACACCCTATCTTTGATCAAGAGGTATGGGTAGTGTTAGCGTCAGAAGTCACTCCTAGATTGCAGCAGGAGCAGAGCTCGACGCCCATCAGTTTTATGTCACGATTTGTTTAGTGGGGTGATCGACTGGGTAAAGACTCAAGAAGATATAGCTTTAACTCAGTAAACTGGGCCTGGTATGTAGAAAGCAAGGGAGGTCTTGATCCAACTTCCGTTAGTAAGTTGATTAAAGGGTGGTAGATGGAAGACTTGTGAGAAGGGTGAGCAAGACTGCCTCGGGCAACAGGCCTTCGGAAGCTTGAAGGAGAAAAACTCAGAAGCCAAGATCCTCTTGGTCCAGAGTTTCAAGAAGCTGAAGGGTGACTCGACTGGATCCTCCAATTCCAAGCCATTCCAGCGCTGAGAAAACACAAGAATTGATTAGAAACGCTGCGACTGTTGCAGTGATCCAACCTACATCATCCTACAACAGCGCAACTCGACTGGATCCTCCAATTCTGAGTTTTTCTAACACAGTATACAAAGAGATGGAAAAAGAGGCTGACATCCATAAAGTAAGAAGTCTAAAATGCCTTATACATTAACCAAAGCGACCAGCGCTTCATCAAAACTTTACAATCGAGAGCTTTGCTCAACCATCCCCCCCATTACAAAAATGGCGAAAATGCCTACATATACTCAAAACAAAAATACAGCAGTGAAAACGAGACACTGCAATTAAAACATTGCATCTACATGTCTTCTGACAGCCTACCCATGCAGACTCAGGATGATCGGGCGTCTATGACAGATGCCATCTTATCTGCATGTGGCTCCAGTAAGGGGAGTAACTGATCCATTAAGTGCCGAGCTAGCATGTGCAGACTTCCTTCGGCTAGTCGAGAACTTGGGCATGGCTCTTTCGAAAAAAGGGGATACAGGACCCTCTCAAGCAGACCGCCTGCCAGACCCGCCATACTTTGCAATTAATGAGTGAGGCGAGGTTTCAACCAACCTCTCTCTTCTTCATTTATTCCTAGCAGGTACTGGGATTTAGATCACGTCGAATCAGTGTCTGGAGAACACAGTGCCCCCCCCTATGAAACTCAATTCGGCGCTTTGGAACCCGAGTGGCCAAATGATAAACATTAGCGCCCCTCCTCTAGGCTTGTTCCTTTACGACCAGGTGCCAAAACCACGGGCCCGATTCTGGGCGCTATCGGCATTTCGGGGTTCAGGATTTTGGAAAGTGAAGTGATGAGGAGCGCTTGCCCCTCGAACTCCCAAATGCCGACGAGACACGGATGTGTGTCGCGTGTCCTTCAGATGAACGACCCAAATAGTACGCTATTATAAAGGGGGTTGCCCTCATTTGCAGGCTCGCTTGATGTGACCTGGCGCTAAGACCTTGAGCTCGGCTTTGAAGATCATTTATCGACATTTCAGGGTTCAGGTTTTCGAGATGTGAAATGACAAGGGACTTTTACCCCTCGAACTCCCGAATGCCGATATGTCGATGTGACCGGATCTTGCGCCACACGTCAATGGATCAGACGACCCAGACTTAGCTTTAAACTATAGGCGCTTTCTCTTACACTATATATCAGGTAACTTGGCAGCCCCGAAATCCTGATGATCGTTGATCTGCTTCGTCACTTGATCCTTGCCGTTGAAATCAGACTGCTCGCTCGCTTGATTTAAGCCCGAAATGGACCTCTTCTGTGAGCTGCGCTCGGGTGCTTCTCCTGCGACTTGCAGACTTGAATACTCTTGTGCCCCAGACAAGAAATGTTACTAACATTAGGCTCCATGGGGGATAGAGTCGTCCCCATGATGCTCTAAGGACTCATTTTGCAGTTTCAGTGCCTTACTGTTGGGCTTATGGAGTCAGGCTCAAAACATCCCGCTGCTGAAAATACAAGCCGAAAAATAAAAGCAACAAAATAAAGATACATGCTCAAAGGAGCTTATTTATATACAATCCTAACTAATAAAACACTTTACATGGGGCTAGGTGAAAGCAAATTTCCACCATAGCCATTAAAGCAGCTTCCTAGATAGAAGCTCCTTCCTTCTGTCAATGATCATCAGCAGATGGTGTAACCATGACAGTAGAACGGTTGCACTCTTCAACTCCTCCTCACAGGATGAAGTTGATATGAAATAGGACGGCTCCAAGGCATAAAGGACATGCCACTCCATGTATTCGCTGACAGGGTCATAGAACGAGCGGAAAATTTCAGAAAATTGGCGACAGGCAGCCTCTTCTGCTACACAGTTGTTCACATGCGGTCGAATATCTCTGATAAGCGCAGGCGAGTGAATAACTGAAGTGGGCTCGCTAATCACAGGTGATGGTTGCTCACTAATTGGTTCTGAACAAAGGGCAGACTGCTCCTCTGGTTCTTTTTCCTCTTCTTGGCTCTCCCCCGGGTCAGATTCATAATCGTCATAAAGACGACCTGTGGGAAAGCTTATCTCTTGGAAGTCCTGCGTTTCCATCTCAGAACATGATTCATAGCTGTCATAAAAAGGCTAGCCGTTCTGATCAGAAAAAGGTGATGTGGGGTTCTGCTGCTCCTCTTCCAGATAATCATCAAAGTCAGGGGGGAAAAGAGCTTCTCCATCTTGCAGAAATGGAACTATCCCCCACTCCTCCGTTTCGACCCCAAATGTAAACACATCATGGGAAATCTCGTGAAGGAAAAGAGAACAATCCTCTTCCATAACTACCTTTTCATCGTTTTGATCTGAGACAGTAAGCTCATCGGGGGCAGATGTTAATGCGTTTACAAAATCTTCAATAATCTCCTCGAAAGAGCCATCCAGAACATCTGCCTCGGGGACTGGAAAATCCTCTGCACAGTCTTCAGATTTCAATCTTTCTAATTGAGCAGAGATATACTTCACCTGTTCCCTCAGCTCGCTCAGGGTGTCTTCTTCCTCTCTGGGGTCTTCATAACTTCCATAACACTCCTCTGATGCAAACGAATGGGGAGGAGAAAGGGATGATTTCCAATCCAGGTCATCAGGATCATCCTCACAGCCTATGTCAGAAATAGCTTCATTTTGTACAAAGTTGTGGTATCCCTCACCACAGTTATGAAAAATCAACTCGGAGGGATAAAACTCCTGACAATAGGTGATGAAAGCTGCATGAAACTCTGAGAGTGAAGAAATGCTAGCAGGGGGTAAACAATGATACCATTTACGTGCATCCCCTGCTAACGAGAACATGAACATCTTCAGTAATACATCCTCATGATGTATCTCCCACTGACGCATGAGTTCATGAAACTCACTGAGGTGCTGCGTAGGGTTGTCCTCTTCACATCTTCCAAATATGGGCAAATAATCATCCCATTCATTCGGAGAGGGGACAACATTAGGAAAACTAGGAATAGCAGAAAAATTAAAAGGAGCAAACCTGCGAGCAAAGATTTTCTCCATATCGAACTTGTGTTGTTCTAACCTGTGCATCTTTCATCTGGCGACTCCATGATTCAAGGATCAGGAGCAGTCGTCAATCGATCCTTAAATCATGGAGTAAACAGGTGAAGGAAACACAGCTTCGAATGTGTCTGGTTCTTGTTCACCATCAAAGCCCAGATCCTAACGTTGTTGTTACCCCAGGAAGCTTCTCAGGCTGAGAAAGCAGCTGCTGAAACCTTCTCGAGAAAGCTCCTCTGGATCAGCTTTCAGGTGTGCCAACAGTAGCCACAGCTGAAACAGTGAAGTGGAAACAATGGAGTCACCACAGTGGAGTCGCCAGGTGCACAGTAGCAATCTTGAAGGGCTCTGATGTCTGATGCACCTTCAGAATCAGAGGCTCAATGTCGTTCTGCCCAGGGAAAATCTTCAACTTCGTCCTCGGCAACGACGCCAGAAATGTTAGTGTCAGAAGTGACTCCTGGATTGCAGCAGGAGAAGAGCCCGACGCCCATCAGTTTTATGTCACGATTTGTTTAGTGGGGTGATCGACTGGGTAAAGACTCAAGAAGATATAGCTTTAACTCAGGAAACTGGGCCTGGTATGTAGAAAGCAAGGGAGGTCTTGATCCAACTTCTGTTAGTAAGTTGATTAAAGGGTGGTAGATGGAAGACTTGTGAGAAGGGTGAGCAAGACTGCCTCAGGCAACAGGCATTCGGAAGCTTGAAGGAGAAAAACTCAGAAGCCAAGATCCTCTTGGTCCAGAGTTTCAAGAAGCTGAAGGGTGACTCGACTAGATCCTCCAATTCCAAGCCATTCTAGCGCTAAGAAAACACAAGAACTGATTAGAAACGGTGTGACTGTTGCAGTGATCCAACCTACTTCATCCTACAACAGCGCAACTCGACTGGATCCTCCAATTCCGAGCTGTTCTAACACAGTATACAAAGAGATGGAAAAAGAGGCTGACATCCATAAAGTAAGAAGTCTCAAATGCCTTATACATTAACCAGAGCGACCAACGCTTCATCAAAACTTTACAATCATGAGCTTTGCTCAACCGTCCCCCCCATTACAAAAATGGCGAAAATGCCTACATATACTCAAAACAAAAATATAGCAGCGAAAACGAGACACTGCAATTAAAACATTGCATCTACATGTCTTCTGACAGCTTGCCCATGCAGACTCAAGATGATCGGGCGCCTATGACAGACACCATCTTATTTGTGCGTGGCTCCAGTAAGGGGAGTAGCTGATCCATTAAGTGTCAAGCTAGCGTGTGCAGACTTCCTTCGTCTAGTTGAGAACTCGGGAATGGCTCTTTCGGAAAAAGGGGATACAGGACCCTCTCGAGCAGAGCGCCTGCCAGACCCGCCATGCTTTGCAATTAATGAGTGAGGTGAGGTTTCAACCAACCTCTCTCTTCTTCATTTATTCCCAGCAGGTACCGGGATTTAGATCACGTCAAATCAGCGTTTGGAGAACACAGTGCCCCCCCTTTGAAACTCAATTCGGCGCTTTGGAACCCGAGTGGCCAAATGATAAACATTAGCGCCCCTCCTCTGGGCTTGTTCCTTTACAACCAGGCGCCAAAACCACGGGCCCGATTCTAGGCGCTATCGGCATTTCAGGGTTCGGGGTTTCAGGAAGTGAAGTGATGAGGAGCGCTTGCCCCTCGAACTCCCGAATGCCGACGAGACACGGATGTGTGTCGCACGTCCTTCAGATGAACGGGCCAAATAGTACGCTATTATAAAGGGGGCTGCCCTCATTTGCAAGCTCGCTTGATGTGACTTGGCGCTAAGACCGTGAGCTCGGCTTTGAAGATCACTTATCAACATTTTGGGGTTCGAGGTTTCGAGATGTGAAATGACAAGGGGCTTTTACCCCTCGAACTCCCGAATGTCGATATGCCGATGTGACCAAATCTTGCGCCACGCGTCAATGGATTGGACAACCCAGACTTAGCTTTAAAATATAGGCGCTTTCTCTTATACTATATATCGAGTAACTGGGCAGCCCCAAAATACCGATGACCGTTGATCTGCTTCGTCGCTTGATCCTTGCCGTTGAAATCAGATTGCTCGCTCGCTTGATTTAAGCCCGAAATGGACCTCTTCTGTGAGCTGTGCTCGGGCGCTTCTCCTGCGACTTGCAGACTTGAATACTCTTGTGCCCCGGAGAAGAATTGTTACTAACAGGTAGTAGTAAATCAGTCATAGAAGCTGTCACCAATATCAGGGATAGTAACTAATAAGCATTGATGTTGTTGATTTATTAAACTTAAGATCTGTGTAATTGCCTAATCATTGCAAGCTTAGGTACCCGTTTCATTGATTTAAAGATAATACTGGTCCTGTCATATGAACTGAGTAATTTCCTAATCATTGCAGCTTAGATACCAGTTTCATTGATTTAAAGATAATACTGGTCATGTCATATGAACTGAAACTAAACTAAATGCAATTAATGACACTCGACTGAGATGGTCCACATACTAATATAACACATCATGCTTTTAATATGCTTATAAATTCACTCGATCCATCAGACCATTTACTTTCCTCCCATAATTGAAACTTAGAAAACAATGTACCTGACAGTTGTGATAGAAATGAGAACATAATGACAAGTTTAAAAGCAAAAGAGGGAACATGAACATAATTTACCAACTGTGCAAAGGATTGCTTATCCCGTTCAAAGGCATAGTTTCCCTGCGTAGAGAGCCACTACAATACTCATGGGTTTTGGCCCTTGGGTGTTTGAGAGTATGTACTCCCTGGTACTCCTCTGCAGTGCTGTGGATGGGGCATTTCTTTGGTTCTGAGTTCTAGTAGGTGTGTGTGGCAACCTACGAGTAGTTGTGAATGTATTTAACAACTTAAGCCTAGCTACCCCACCTTTTGCAGTCGGGGTCATGTTGCTCCCTTCCATGACACCCTGTGAGTCTGTAAAGGGAAGAATAGTATGGTTTGTTACAAAATCCTGATTTGCATGACACCCCCCTTTTCGCTGTAGGGTTTTTCATTGCAAAGAAGGTTCGTAATTTACCCCTGATTTTGTCTTGTGATGGTAGCCCATCTGCCATGTGGTTTTTTTTTAATATGCTTTGTACATCATTGTTTTATTAATAGATTGATGGAAGAATGTTGCACAAAAAGAAAAAAGAAAAATAAAACTTGTACCTGGGTTCCATCCGCAAGAATCTGTAGACCATAAATCTCAGCAGCTCGAGCACTTGCAACAACCCCTGTGTCTCGAAGATTATTACAAGCTATGAACTGCAACATTCAAATAAATTAAAACATTACAAAACACACAAGCATGTACATTATTTTCACGAAACACATTATTTACTGAGATCTGATCATTTAATCAAATCAAACATTGTTTTCGCAAAACACATTATTCATTGGGATCTGATCATTTAATAAAATCAAACATTAAAACATAATGGTATAAAATTAAACAAATAACATCCATTTTGTTTGCAAAATTGCAAACAAGCTTCCCAATAGAACATGAGAAATGAGTTTCTCTTCCTATATTTTTAAGCACTTTTCACATGAAAAAACTTGCCTGGGCAACCCCAACTGTATCATCTATTGCTTTGCATATAAGCCCCAAGGTGCTCAATGTGTGCTCACATTGAGAGAGAGCCTGTCAAGAATTTTTTCTCTGACACTTAAACAATTACTGACAAAAAATTGAGGGGAAGAGCAACTTTATGTGGAAAACACCAAAAACACTCACCTCGAGATGGTTTACAACATGCTTGAGCTCTTCCTTCTTCACACCAGGATTACAACATGCTTGAGCTCTTCCTTCTTCACACCAGGAAGACCCAAAATCAAACATTTAATAAAATCATTTAATAAATCATGCTTGAGCTCTGATCATTTAATAAAATCAAACATTGATAGAAGCATAATGGTATAAAATTAAATAAATAACATCCATTTTTTTTTTGCAAAATTGCAAACAAGCTTATATTAACCAATAGAACATGAGAAATGAGTTTCTCCTCTTATATTTTTAAGCACTTTTCACATGAAAAAACTTGCCTGGGTAACCCCAGCTGTATCACCTGTTGCTTTGCATATAAGCCCCAAAGTGCTCAATGTGTGCTCACATTGAGAGAGAGCCGGTCAAGAAATTTTTTCTCTGATACTGAAACAATTACGGACAAAAAAATTAGGGGAAGGGCAACTTTATGTGGAAAACACCAAAAACACTCACCTGGGGATGGCTTACAACACGCTTGAGCTCTTCCTTCTTCACACCAGGAAGACCCAAAAGGCAGTGATGAACTGCAAGCTGCACTTCACCGACTATATGCAATCGGTGGCTAAGAAGTAAATCATAATTACGGTGAATGCTGCCACCGAGTGAATTTTCAATAGGCAAAACTGCTTTATCAACAAGCCGCAGTTCAACTACCTGCCAGAAAAGAGCACATAGAATAGGTAAGGGATAAATAATTCCCTCTCTGGTCCTCAAAATATTTACGAGCAGCATAGAGCATTAAAGGCAAAGTCCTTTCACATCCCAAAATGACTGGTTTAAATGGGAAAAAAGTTGTCTACTGTGCAAAGCATTTTATAATAAGGAAATAAAATTATAGAAACAGACTTTGACCACACATTTTTTAATCACAAACAGTATGCACTTAATGTCTATTGAAAATGCATCAACATTTATTAAACTCGATTGGACTGATTGGCAGAATCCAACCGCCAATCATTAGACCAAACTTATTTCACTATCCTTCAGGCATAATTTGTAAGAATATATTCTAGTGCTTTGTGCATTTCACGAGATAATCTGTGGAACTGCTTGTACTTTGCTAGAATACCAATGTGTACAATGCTTCCATACCTGGAATGCTGCTTCAAATTGTTCACAAGGAACAACCTCGCACTGTGAGTAAGCTTTCAATGCTGCAGCCTTACTGTATGCTCCATGAGCTCCCTAGATACCAACCGAAAAAAAATTTCAATGATTTGAAAAAAATGAACACGAACACCAATCTCTGGAAGACATATTATATACAGATTGCTTGAATTGACCTATATTCATCAAAGTGTTCGAAACGGGTCAAAAAATAAACAAATGTACTCTAAAAAATTCCTATATTTTGTTCTCTGTTATGAAATGGTATCATTATCATGTAGCCTTGTCGTCAAAAGCTCTCTATAATTGAATGATAAAGCATTTAAATTTAAAGCTTTATGGATGTTGAAAGTCATTATTTAAGCATTACCAGTCGCCAGTTCCCTAGTGCAAAATCATATCACGATTGAAAAAGTTGTCCACAATTCAGTAACCAAGCATTCATTTACATTTTAAGTTTTCTAGGAAAACGTGGAAAATCGTGCCTGTACTCCCCATGTTTTTAACTGTTATTTGCAGTAAAGCTGGTTGCCCTTAAAGCATTTGATTCTGAATTATGGCCCTGGACTCCGGTCAGAATTTGGTTATTTAGTCTTATATGGTTTAAAAGGGTACATTTTGCATGGTTTATGATTTTGAGCATGAGGCTATCCTCTGTTTTTTTTGCAGAGTTTGCACGCCTTCAGGGTTTAGGGGATGATTATATCTTTGTAAAATGCTCATATTTATGATTAATCAAGGCATTATTTCAACGAAAATCAAGGCATTATTTACAGGAAAAATAAAAGTAGTCCAAATGATCAAATTAATATTTAAGCACAAGCTGTCTCCAATCACATGAATCAATTTTGATTATCTATTGTTATATGGTTTTTAAAAGGGCACATTTTGTGTAATTTAGGATTTTTAGAATGAGGTTGTCCTTTGTTTTCTGCAGAGTTTGCACCTCCCTCGGGGTTGAGGGGTGATTATATATTTGTAAAATGTTAATATTTCAGATTAGTAGAAGCATTATTTTCAAGGAAGAATAAAAGTAATCCAAGTAATAAAAGCCATTATTTAAGCAGAGTCAGTCTCCCATCACAGAAATGCACAATTCAGGACTCATGCACGACTCAGTGTTTTTTAGGCATTGTTTGTTAGGCACCCATGTTCTCACCTTGGCTTGGAAAGTCCACAATAACCACTTATGAAACTTTGATTGTTGAGGTTCACCCACT
>ML790521.1:261433-271971 GCA_009831015.1 Picea engelmannii | reverse complement strand
TCAATTTTATGTTAAATTTTATTTTTATATCAATTTTAATAATAATTTTAGTTTTATAATATAAAAAAATTAAAATTATTATCTATATAATATATTATGAATTTTGAAATATTTTTTAAATTTTATTAATAATTAGTTAAGAATTTTGGATTTTTTTTTAAATTTTATTAAAATAAAATTAAAATATAATTACTTAAATATCTACATATTAAGAAGTGAAACATTACTCATAACTTAAAATCATATCTCAATGGTTTAACAATAGCTTTCTTAGTGAACCACAATAACCATAACCATATTTTTGTATCCATATTTTTGAAGAAACTAACCATCGTGAGGACTATAACGCTATTCAACTTTTGTTGATCCAATCCTTCTCTCATTTTTTTCAACCGAGTTAAATGGAACACTTGGAAATAATGGAGAAAGTGCCAGTTGTAAGCACTAGTTATAAGCTTCAGCTGTGAGAGTCAGTTGTAGGCGTGTTAAGAGTCAGTGCTTAGTTAAGAGTCTAGTTGTCTTTGGTTTGCATGTAACCGAATCGGTAGAGTCTTTTCCTATATAAGGATGTAATCCATCTTCATTTAATATACAGAAGTGAGCATAGCCTCACCATGTTTGTTTTGCATATTTTATCTTGGTATCAGAGCTTGAGAGGTGCAGACTCTCGGCAGGCCACTGAAGCGTGAAGGCACTTGCATGAGCCCATTTGCAAAATAATTCGCGTGAGCTTGTGGCTGCATATCATTTCGAGGAGGAGCGTGGAGTTTGACGACGAATATTGAAGTGTGCAGCCTGAGCTTGGGAGCAAGCGTGAAGGTTTTGAATGCGTGAGGTTGGTGCGTGTGGTTTGCATGCGTGAGTTTTTGAGATCGGGTGAGCAAGCGTGAAGGTTTTGAATGCATGAGGCTGGTGCGTGCAGTTTGCATGCATGAATGCATGCGTGAGTTTTTGAGATTGGGTGCATCGTGGAGTTTGATTGCATGTGTGGTATTTCGTGGTGAGCGTGGATCCCCATTGGATCATGAATGGAAAATTCGCGTGAAGCTTTGCATGTTTATAGTTTGCATGCTTGAAGTTGAAGGAAGGGCTCTTTTATTAAAGTGAGTCTTTTATTATTAAAGTGAGGTATATTTTGTTTTTATTAAAGTGAAGTTTTTTTATGATTACCTTTAAAAATCATAAAGGTGAAGTTTTTATTATTCAAAGTGGATATAGTTGAAGTATAAACTTTAAAAGTGGATATTAAAGTTTATTCTAACAGAATATTATTTGTGAGATTTTGTGTGTGAAATCTGAGAGTCGAGATTGAGACGGATCGGTGGTATCCGAAGGCAGATCGACAGAAAGTTGCATATCCTTGGTGATTTACTTGCAGAGACTAAATTGCAGCGATGGCGAATCCTCTGGCGGAGACCTACCTCAACGAAGCCAACAAGTTAGATGGCTGAAATTTCATTAACTGGAAATTCAAGATGCAGACGCTCATGGAAGGCTATGGTTTCTGGAACATTGCGAAGGGAACTGAACTGAAACTTGATGCAGCTGCAGGTGGGCACAGCAGCACAGATCCAAGACTGGGAGAAGCGCAAAAACAAGGCAAAGGTATTGTTGCGCATGTCAGTTAAAGATAGCATAATTCCACATATTAGAGATGCTACAACTTCTGCTGCAACATGGACAACGCTTAAAGCATTGTATGAAACTAGCAACACAAATCACATTTTGTTCCTGAAAACTAAATTGCTAGGCATTAAGATGGATGGAAATGAATCTGTTAGTTCATTTTTGGGTCGCATTAAAGAGGTGAAAGACAAGCTAGTAAATATAGGGGAAACTGTTTCCAATGCAGATCTAGTGACTATTACCTTAAATGGTATGCTAGAAGATTATCATATGTTCATAACAGGTCTTGCAGCAAGGGAGAAACCTCCTACGTTTGAAGAACTGATAGGTATTTTGTTGCAAGAGGAAGAGAGGCGCGGGAATCTGAAGCCTCCGAGTAAAGATTTGGCACTATGGTCAAATAATAGATATGTGAGAGGGAGATCAGGAGTAAGAGGCAGAGGAGGCAATTCATGGTAGAGAGGCAATTCATGGTAGAGAAGACAATCTCCAAATAAAGGTATGCAATCTGATAGGAATGAGTCTAAGAGTTGTTTTTATTGTGGTCGACCTGGACATATGGTTAAAGACTGTCATAAGAAGAAAAGTGATGAGGCTAGGAATAAACCTAAAACACATTCAGGTCATTATGCAGAAAAATATTCAAATCAAGATCACAGATTATTTATTGCTAATGATGATATTGATGAACCCCCAAATTTTGACTCACAGGATCTTAGGCTGTTTGTGTCTATCGTTGCTTTATTTGCTGAAATGGATGATTCTGATGCCTAGTTTGTGGATTCCAGAGCATCAGTACATATGATTCTGATGCCTGGTTTGTGGATTCCGGAGCATCAGTACAATAACACAGTGTTATTGTGTTATGGAAAATCTTACCATTGGTTGTTATGGCATGGAGTGGTGCAACTACTACTGAAAATGAAGCTATGAACTTCCACAAGTAATGGTTTTCCCCCAAAAAAATCCTAACTTTAGTGAAACTTTTAAGAATTGGCCATTTCATGATGGCCTCCATCTTTGCAGGATCTATCTTGAGCTCCCCTCCACCGATCACATACCCCAAATACACCAAACACTGCTAAGAAAACTCACATTTCTTGAGATTTCCATGTAGCTGGTACTTTTTCAGAGTCTTTAACACATGCATAAGATGTGACATGTGCTCATCCTAGGTAACACTATAAACTAGTATATCATCCAAATAGACAATAACAAATGAATCTATATAAGGGCATAAAACATCATTCATTAGTCTCATAAATGTAGCCGGTGTATTGCATAAATTGAATGGTATAGCCAACCATTCATACAAACCTTAACTTGTCTTGAAGGTAGTCTTCCAGGTATCTTCTTCTTTGACTCATACATGGTGATATCCTGATTTCAAAACCATGTTAGTGAAGTATTTGGCATGTTGCAGTTGGTCCAACAAATCATCGATCATTGATAGAGGGTATCGATTCTTCAGCATAATCTTGTTCAATGCCCTGTAATTGATACACATTATCCAAGTCCCATCCTTCTTAGGAACAATTATGATAGGTGACCCAAAAGGTGAGGTACTTGGTTGAATCACACCCTTCTCCAACAATTGTTGCAGTTGCTTCTTCACTTCATTTTCTTCTATAACATGTTGTCTATATAACCCAATATTCAACAATGGGGAGTCTAGAAATAACCATATTTCATGCTTTGCATCCCTCTTTAGTGGTATCCCTTTAGGCTCCTTGAACACTCCTTTGTATTTTTGTACTAGCAAATACTGCAACTGATGTTTTTTCTCTTTATCACACCCCTCTATGGATGCCTTCACTCTCATGGACTCATCATCAGACTAATTTTCTCTTATGAAAAGAAAAACATATTTCTTACTAGAGCTAATCAACTTCTTGGCTTGGTTGGCACTTACCAGTGAGATCTTTGACTTTCCTTTGTGCACATTGATGGTGAAGGATTTTCTCATCCTTGATGAGGTGGTATTGTTTGGAACTCCACATGAAGATAAAATCCTTCATATACATGTAGGGGCTTCCAAAAAATAATTCGCATACATCCAATGGTACTACATACAATTCTACTTCATCTATAAAATTTTCACTTATAGCAAATTTAATATTACACTATTTTGATACTTTTATATCTGCATCCTTGTTTACCCAACCCAAGGGATAGGGGATAGGATGATCATGAACCTTCGATCCAAGCTTCTTGACCAGATCAGTTGCTATGATATTAGCATGCGAACCAGAGTCAAACAGAGCATCTATCTTGTCTTCTTGACCTGAATATTAATGTGGAAGAGCTTGGTCATCTCATTCTCTTCCTGGTGATGAAGGATACTTAGATTCACCTCCTTTTGCACAGATGTGCAGACAAAATTTTCATCCACATCTGAGCTACTTTCAACCTGATTGCTTGAATCTGTGGCTAAAAGATTCTTTTTCTTTTCGTTCTTCTTGTGGTTCTTCGGGTTTAGCTCAGGATGCAGTTTCCAGCATTTTTTCCTCGGTGTGGCCATCAATGTTGCAATGATTGCAATGGTTGCTAATATATTTGCATTGATGTGTAGTGGTTGTTGTATTCTTATATTTCCCCCTTTCCACTTCTTCTTCCCCTCCTTGGAAGCTTCCTAGTGCTCTTTCTGCATCGAACCACTTGGTTGCCCCTTCTTTTGGCCTATGTTTTCCAGGTACTGTGTTGTTTATGGTTCTAAATTCACCCGACAACAGTAAGGGGTTACTCTCGGTAAGAAGTCCCAATTATAACTCTCACCATTTAGGATAGGGAACCCTTCCAGAATCTGGCCCGCCAACCATTGTTGGTTTGGTTTTACCAGTTGTGGCTCGGTCCACTGATGAGGTTGAATGATGGATGGTTATATTTGAATGACACGCAATCCTCTCACCTTTGTCTATATTTTACAGAAAACCCCTTCGCACTAGAAGCAAGCACAAATCAGCTTGCATATTTTTCCTAGATCATGAGCGAAATTAGGGGTCTATGTTTGGACATGAATCGGAACTATCCAAGGATGTTGTGAAAACGGTTAAACCATGATCGAGCATAGTGGTTAATCAAAAATCATCCTTGCATATTGGATGGCAAGCATATCCTATGTAATGAAGGAACCATCCACACATTAATTATCTTCTCGTGTGAAGGGTGAAGTTCCAAAGTATAAAGGCCGAAAGCCAAAACATAGATCTTTATGTAGTCAGGTGCAACAATTATTCAAATAAATATCAATAGTTGGCATTCATCCCCTATCAGGCTAAAAGGCCACTACTTTCCCCATCCATCGAATGTTAAACATGCACTAAATAAATCATGAAGGAATGGAAAGGAAAGTTTGACCAGACTAGTGACATGCAGATATCTTTGTCGGGGCTATGGATGCTCGCTGACAGCGGAGCAAGGTCTGTGGCACTGTGTTGGCTCCATCAGGGCTATGGATGCTTGTAGGTAGTGGAGCAACACTTGTGAGATATCTATATATGCACCTGGTGAAAAATATTTTTATCCCAAACCTATATCATCCCCACGACGGAGATACCAACCCAGATTGTTGATGCAGTTTAAGGAAATCAATCTCATCAGCATTTATCCTCCATCTACATCAGATGATCCCTACTAGCCAATATGCAATAATTTCCAGTGACTCCACCTCGATGAAATATTTTAGGTAACTATTGCGCATTATTTCAGAAATTTATGTTCTTAAAAGCAATTTTATGACCCTCTACATTTTCTGCTTATCAGTTAGGAAGGACTAGCATAGATTCTGGCTTCACCCACTGTATCACCATTTGTTGCACGCACACAACAACCTCCCAATTTTCTTGTATTAGCATCTCTCCAAGACAAGAAATTGGGCCCCCCTCAAATTCTCCCTACTAGGACCCTCACACTCTCTCTCCCTCTCTCGTGTAAATGACTAATCCTGAATTTTCCTCCCTCTCTACCCACCTTTCCACTTCCAATTCCTCCTCGGATCACGTCGACCTGTCGATCCTTACTTCAACAAGCTCCTTCTTCATGAACTGACACATATCGTATCGACGCACACATCCTTTATTTCACCTCTACATTGGCTTTCCATTGATTTATTTCACCTCCACATGAGTCACTTCCCTCAGAACTTGGTTGATGCGCTAGCGCACCTTCATTAAACTTCACTTACACGCATTTTTATCATTGCAAAGTGCGCATGATCAACATTGAAACATCAATAGTTTCTGCACAATTATCTTTGCCATGTGCACACATGTCACCAGTTGACCTCCTTCCATTTGCGCCTATGCATCGCATATTAACAACACTCTTGCGTTTCACTTCACTACATTCCATATTAGCGAGGTTCGTCTATCCCTTGTCGATGCACTGCTTGTTGATAAGTTTCCCTCTCCCATCACCGATGCACTAGTGGAAGGATGTTGACCCCTCGTCATCGCCGAGTCTATTGACGATGATCTTCTCCCTCTCATCAATGTTGATCAGGTTGGTGTGTCTCACCTTCGCCTTGAGGCCTATCTCATCCTCTTCCACCTTGGACCCTTCTTACTACATCCTTCAATTAGTCTCCTAAACGGTTTCCAATGACTAAACTCCCCATGCCTATCTAGGTAGTTGGTCAATGATTGCCTATATCACTTGATCCACTTCAAATTGTAGTTTTAATCAAGGTTGTGGTGTCCCCAAAAGCTTTGTTCTCACACATGGTACTAGCTTGTTTTCTTTGTGTTTCTTGATGTTATGAATAAATATGCATTGTGAAAGAATTACCTAGCATCAGATGGGTTAACCATAACACCTATTGGTCTTGCACTGGTTCTGAAACACGCTTCAGAAGAAATCTGCTCCTCCCTGCTCTTACACAGTGCTAAGTACTTTGAACATCAATTGGTTGTTTTGGTGGATTTATAACTTTGTGCTACTAACGCATTACCCCAGATTCAATGGGTAAATTAAGAGCCTATATATCACATATGACACAGGAACTGATAAAACATAATTTGGATGAAGCGACAACGAAAGAGAGACCCGAAGTTTCATTAAAAAATGCCTTTGAGCGCAATTTTTCAATGTCCGTCAAAATGAATTTTTCTTCCTGGAAATAGGCTAGTCATATGATTTCCATCGTTACGATCCCAATGCAACTTGAAGAATTGAAATTTGAGGCCCAAAAGTTACTAAACAATCACCACGAAGTTCTCGCCCAAACCAACCTCGTTATTCGTGGCATCGATGAAATGTTCAAATGGCATGCTAAATCATTTCCCTAGAAGAATTTCTCTGCGCTCTTCACGGTGCAAGGAACATAACTCAAATCCAATGTCGTATGAACAAGTTATTGGTCTTTAAAATCCTTCAAAAGCATTGGTATAGGTCTGCATCTTTCCAATCACGCATCCATGCAAAACTGCTCCAGTGGAAAGGTGTATGTTATGCAACTTACACTATTAAATTAAATAATTTTTATTTAATCTAAATTTAAATTATTTAAATTTAAAATCTATCTAATAAAATAAAATAAAATAATTTTTTTAAATAAAAGATAAATAATTGAATAAGAATTGCAAAAACAATGTCATAACAAAAGTTCTTAAATGCGTGGAGTAATGGTGGGTGAGGGCCCATGGCCCACGTGCCCCCCTCCACGTTTCCTCCTTTGTTTTAAAATATGAGCGCTCGTTACCCTTGAACAAAGCTTCAAACACTTGTTGGTCGGCGTAGTTACAATGAACTCCAATGCTATAGTCGGTAAACTCAACATTAAGTCCAACGCTATGGTCGGCACACTTAATACCAAGTCCGGTTCACACACTCGGAGGATTAACATCAAGTCTATTGCACACATCGAAGCAACAAATGGTGAACCCGGTGAGAAGTCTCAATTAGACCTCTCATTGTTTGGAATAGGGAAACCATTCAAATTCTGGCCCTGCAGTCATTCACGGTTTGTTTTTATCGATTGTGGCTCGGTCCACCGTTGAAGGTGAGTGATGGATGGTTATGCAAACAAAATATGTGGATGAAGACTATGTAAATGCGGATATCTAATCTACTTCTAATATACCCTATCCTAGCTAGGAGCGAATTAATGTAAATGAATGATCTATGACATGAAACTAGCTCTACCAATAGCTTCACTGAGGCAGCTGAAATGAAGAAATAAAGTATAACGCATGCACATGAATATATAAACAAAATAGTTTAAGTCACTATATCACATACATTGATAGCTTATTCGCTTATGACATATAATATAAGAAAGAGTAACAAAACTGCAAGAAAACATATATTGAGTCAGAATAGTCCATAAAAAAACATGCTCTTGCAGCGCATGTGAGCAACAAACATTCTGCTTGAAATAGTTCACAGCAAAACAACAACACAAGCAAGTCCTTCTCTCAGTCAAAAGTTGGCCCTGGGGGCTTCTCCGTATTAACAGTTTCAACAATAGTACATGAAAACATTAAGGAAAGCTCTCCAATTTTAGTTGACATTGTATTCCCAAAATAGTTCAGAAGTGTACCATGTTTGAAGAGCCAAAATTCCTTTCTTTTGGTTCAATTCGAGTATTTCTTGAGGTTCAATACGATCTTTGGCCTTCTGTCTCCCTTTGTGACCTCTCGTCTTCCAACGTTCGTCCTCATCCTCTTTGTGATGATGAGTAACAAAGACAGTTGTTACATTTCGAGTTTGTATTCTAGCGCTAGTGAGTCGTCATGGATTTTGGCCATATGTGCCTTAAGCATCATGAAGACTGGCCTAGGCATGGGAACATCTTCGTTATCTGAGTTTGACAGTCGATCGTCATGCAATTTCTAGACCTCCACTTCATCCATGTGCCTGAGATTTTCTTTGTTGCTCCTCTATCACTGCTACATCTTTCGTTATTTCTCCTTTGTTGTCTTTAGCTATAGATTGCATTACAAGAATGTTGAGCGCGACCCTCCTTCGCTTAGTTCTTTCGTTATTTCTCCTTTGTTGTCTTTAGCTATAGATTGCATTGCAAGAATGTTGAGCGCGACCCTCCTTCACTTACTACCTCACACCATTTAACATATAGTAGATGCGAGTAAATCCAAATAAGTCATCAATACTAATCATTAGATGAACGCATATAATTGAGACATTAAATAATTGAAATATCAAGTAAGCTTCATTCAATCCCTGGTTTGTTTGCTCATTACTGAAGCGTTGTTTTCCTAGAGCTGCCAACAAGATACCAAATCTTTATCTAGAAAAAATAAGGCAATAGGTTAGGAATTTCTTAAGACCTATAACTACAAAGTTATGGTCATTTTAAGAAAAGCAGTTTTTAAGGTTTGGGAACTCCTCCTATTGCAACTGCTCTGATTTGCATCGGAGGAGTTGACGAGAACTTCTATGATTTGCATCACATCGGAGGAATTGATGGGGAACTCCAAGCCTAGTTATGAACTTTTACAGGTAAACTTAAACTAATCTTGGGAACTCTTATGGGGAGAGTCGGTATGCGTGAAAGGATCGGCTCCTTAAGAATGATCAATGGCTCGTAGTCATTGACTTTGATTCCATTCTTTTATTATGCTTGGGTAAAGAAGATTTATCCTTTTGCTAATTCGGATTTAGACTTGGACTGTGTTTTCATTGCCTTGCTTGTTTCTGCAATATCCACATAGCCATTGGCGAGGGAAAGCTTTGAGCTTGCTTCTTTTTTTTTGATATGTTTGTTGAGTTTAACTATCGTTTCCCTTTCTCGGTGGTATAATAAGGGTTTCTAACTGGCGAGAAGTTATGAGCGACTCGGCCCAAGTCTTTGCAACCTCTCTGAGTGTATTGGAGCGCTTGATACAAACTATGGTGATGTAAGTCGACGAAGTTCGTCTTAACTGCACCGGTGGTTTCGGCGAGCTTCGCTTTCACTCTGCCGATTACGTTTCACTTCTCTCCAATAACTCGGTCTTGCTTGTGAATACTGTATGCCAGGCTAACGCGCCGTCACGTGGAAGTGATAAACTGATTTCTCTTTGTTGGCATTTTTCCTCATGCTATAGTTCTTCTGGTCTAAAACCCTTTTAGCAGTTGTATCTCCTCGCTAAATGGTCCATAATCGTTTCATTGGGCCTGATGTTTTTATTTCAACTTAGGTTTTTTTTTTTATATTGAGGAGCAAGAGCATTGTAAACAAAGACAGGATCTAGATTATCCTTAAGAAAAACGAAAGTCATCTCTGCACGTTTGACTCTCTAATGCTTTTAACTGTAAACATTTTGTTTGCTTTTAAGGCCATGGGGTTCCATTTTCATCCATAGTTTATGTATATCGAATGTTAGAATTAATGATTAATTTAGGGGTTGGTTGAAGATTTATAGGAGGTTGTTGAGATATTCTCTCAACCTCTGCCTCCATGAGTGGAATCAGTTGGATCTGAATCCAACTATATATATGTGTACTGTGTTGTGTTTTATATAGCAATACAATATTATTTTGTGTGTAATTTTCATGTTATGGCTGCTCTCTTAAATTCTGTCATGGTATCAGAGCTAGAACAACCCTGACTCTCTCACCAGAAGGGCTGGAATATGAGAGCAATGTGAGATGAATCCGCTGTTGTAGATTGTAGGTTATAGTGTGAGCGTAGATTCGTTTTTTATGTGTGTTACGAGAGTGTTGTGCAGACGCCGATCTGGAGCTAGCGTAGAAGAGAAGAACTTCCTTGCCGCCTTGCAGAACAGTCACCAGAGCCGTGTGTGGATCAAGAGGAGACATCACCATTTAAGGTTGTGTAAATCTGCAGAGATCTTCTATCAATGTTCAGATCTGAAGAGAGGCTCACATATTAATGGAAGTCACTATGTGTTCTTTTCTATGCATAAATTTGACTCAATAGTGCTTTCGCATAATGCAATCATTGTCGAATT
>ML790521.1:237186-261064 GCA_009831015.1 Picea engelmannii | reverse complement strand
GAGGGTGTTAGAATTAATGATTAATTTAGGGGTTGGTTGAAGATTTATAGGAGGTTGTTGAGATATTCTCTCAACCTCTCCCTCCATGAGTGGAATCAGTTGGATCTGAATCCAACTATATATATGTGTACTGTGTTGTGTTTTATATAGCAATACAATATTATTTTGTGTATAATTTCGTGTTATGGCTGCTCTCTTAAATTCTGTCATCGAAATCAAAAAACATGTAATATATGCTCAGTTATTCGATATGCTCCATCGGTATTGCCTTGGTACTTCGATCTTGGGTAGTAAACATCTTCAAACTTTGGACAGTAAATATTCATTGTGCTAGTCTGGGGAATGTCAGGCTCGCCAACTGGGAGACGTGGTAACCCTTAACAGTGAACTCTTGGACGTCGTCCAAAATCAATATTCTTGTATTTCTCTAACATGGAATTCATCTCTTTGCTTGTTAAAATATAACAGATATGGATCAGTCCATACAACATTTCAGCAGCCGACTCCATCAACTCATTATGTTCCTCATTCAAGATATCATAATTAGATGACTCCACATCTAAAATCAAGTCAAGAGTATAATCATAGTGTGGAACTTGGCCACCAAGCTCACAGAGATTGAAATCGTCTTGAATGCACTCATCATTAACTTCACAAAGAAAAACAAAAAACTCATTGCCTCTTAAATTACAGAACCATGAGATCCGGATGTGTCATCTCCATCAGAACCACTCTCATCTGATTTTTCGCTATCTGTATCAGAATCCTCCACGTCCTCAGCGTAATTTATTTTGTTTAAAGCGCTGGCATTTCGTGAGTCTCCAGGGGCACGTCGCCCGGTCGATGTTGATGAGATTGATAAGCGTCCATTGACTCCCTTTGAAGTGGAGAGCAGCAACTTCTCCAAATGCAAATGAACTGGGCACTCTTCAGAATCCATCTATTTTCGATCTGATGGATCCTGAAGAGTGCCCAGTTCTGACTTCGACACCCATGTTCTGCCTTCCGTTGCCATGCTTTCTACATGTCCTCCCAACCTACTGTGATTATTCAATGATTAAAACTGTGTAGGGTTTAGTCATTCTCTGGGAGACGTGTTGAAACTTAGGGCAAGCACAAATCCCATCCCTCCCATTTCTTTTTTATCTAAACGTTGATTAATAGGAGCCTACAGTTTCTTTGGAGGCAAATGGCATATGAATCTGTGCAATCTGGTCTTTTTTTGTGTAGGTCGTTTCATCGTAATCATTGGGTTAATCGATATCCGTCCCGGCAGCTGCTAGTGAGACTTTTCCTTCCTTTTCCTTGTTATCTGCAGCATTAAGGCGAATTAAGGCGAGAAGGTGAGACTGTAACCATTTTTTTAGAGGGATAAATTTAAGGATGGAAAATTATTTTAAAATGTAGAAATTTTGGGGAATATTATTAATCTTTCATATGTCAACTATAAATGTTTGGCGATATTCGTTTTTAAAAAAGCTATTCTCTTTTTTGGAAAAACCATGGAAAATTAGCCTATGAACTAAATTTAGTCCCTAAAATCATCTAGGTCCTAACTTGGAGACTGCTTGCTTGAGAATGACTTAGCTACATTAAAAACCTTAAGAAGGTGTGTTTCTTCCTAAGAAGTTACAAATAGCTGGACAAGGAGATCTCATACATCAATTTAGTGTCTGGCTTGACCATAACCTTAAAAATAGATTTACTACATTCTGATTACAATGAAACTTGATCTTAGACTCCAATGCAGATATGTGTTTGGAAGAACGAGACGGATCAATTTTCTTATCTACAATGGCGTTTGTATCCTTGGCCATCTTATCACCCAAACCAAAAAAAATATTTTTATACGACCAAGCATGCCTGAGTACAGAGAAAATATTTTTATAAGACCAAACATGCCTGAGAACAGTGTTTCACTTAGTGCAAACCACAATTGGTAAAGCTTTCTCAGATTCACGATCAAGGAGCGATCATCTTCGAATACCCCTTCAAATTATTATTTGTAACTCACATACACGGCCACAGGAGTCTTCTCAGACCTTAAATGATGAATTCACACTAGCGGAGGCACATTAGCCTATTTCGAAGGAAGGTGGTCGATGTACTAATGAGGGAATTAAAGGTGCATCAATGAAAAGGTGGAAGAAGGATGTGTTTGTATGTACGTTATGTATCGGTGAAAAAAGAGGGAACTCGCTGAAGTGTGAATTGATAGGTTGCACTGATTTGAGGAGGAATTGGAAGTGGTAAAGCGGGGACAACAAGAGGAAAAACTTGGGTGTAGCCATTTGCGCAAGGGAGAGAGTGTGAGGGTTTCGGTGGGAAGAATTGAAGCGGGTTCCAATTTCTTGTCTTGGAGAGATGCCAAGACAAGAAAATTGGGAGGTTTTTATGCGCACGCAACATGTGCCTATACAAATTCGTCATCCATTGTCCTTGGCTTGAAGACCATCACCTTCTTTCATAGATGATTATGTAAACCCCCTAGATAATTGAGAATTATATCTAGGTTCTTGGAAGAGATACCCAACATGATGGACATATTTATGAACTCAGTGGTGTACTCCTGTACACTCTACCCATGCCTCTACCTGAAGTAGTGCCATCAGAAACATTGGTCCTCTACATACATGATAGGGTAGAATTGGGACTTAATGAGGGTTTTGAAGTCCTCCCACCTAGTTACTGGAGGATCACCCTCCAATGTAAGTGTTTCCATATGGCTTTCCCACTAGGTTAAAGAATGGCCCTCTAACTTCAATCTAGCAAAAGAAATATTATGCTCTTCATCTATATGGTGAAAGATAAAATAAACTTCTAGTTGTTGCAACCAATGATTCAGTGTTAATGCATCAATCGCACCTTGGTATGGATTTATGTCCACTTTCTCTTCCATCTTGAATAGGGACTTTGAATGGTTCACGACACTCGAACTCAACTGCTCTTTCTTGGATTATTTCCGCGACTCCTTTCCCGAGCTTCGTGGTCTTCTGATTTCCCTCTGATATGTTCTATACGTTAGAGCCTCCATTATATCTTAATGGTCTGATCTTGCTTGCTAGAGCCACCATGAGGAGGTTCATATTGTGATTGATGTCAACAAATTGTGCTTCCAACCTATCAAATCTCTCTTTTGTTGCTCGAGGGTTGTTATGAACAGACTCATCTACCATGGCTAGGGTTTCTGCGACTTCTCTTTAATTTGATTCCTAGATCCTAGAACTTCCCACAAATACTTGAAAGAAAAACCTACTTTTATACCAATATGATATTTAAATTGTTGTGGATATTCCACTCGAAAAATTTGTCACACAGATTTAATAAAATATTGAGATCTTTATTATTAAGGTTATTTTTTCTTTAGATCTCCAGAATATTTAGTTACTGATTTTTTTCTTATGCATGAAATAGATAAAATGAGGAAAATAAAGAACAGTAAAATCTAATCACACCATCCAAAAATAAACATAAGATATGACCCAAAAAACCCAATACGAGAGAAAACCCAACTAGAAGGTGAGGTTGCTCTGTTATCTTTTCTCTGGTATAGAAATGATGCAGGTACAAAGAAAGAGGCACTCTTTGTGGAGGTTCTTTTGAATTGTGGCTTGTATTGTTGCTACAGAATCTCTCCTCCTCTGTTATTCTTATAGAATACCAGTCTCAATTTTTTTTCTCAGCTATGGAACAAGATACAATGAAAAATAATGGAACCCCTTCTCTTCCTAGTGGCCTGGTATTTAACATAGCTCGATATCCATCTAGGGATAGGTTTTTGACTTCCTCAACCCTCAATTGTGGTAGGGTTTTGAACCTTCTATAATATTCTTGAAATTCCTCACATCGATATCCCCATATGCATGAGTAATGGGGGATGATGTGGCATCCCTCATACCATGGTGGTCAACACAATAGGTCAACTTGTGCGAGGCATAAATTTTGCATACGAACTCTGATTGACAATATTTTTGCACCGTTGGAATGGTCGATGTGTAGAATAACGTCATGGGGTATAAGTTATGATGGGAAAGTTTTAACCCCCCAAAATTTCATTTGATGCCTCAAAATGGCCTCAAAAGGTTCTAAACCTCAATTTTCCAAACTGGGACCTGCCACTAAAATGGCCTTGCAAGTTGATTCCTCCAAATTTTTCCACTCTTAAAGGATCGAGATAGATGGCCAACAATATAATGATCCAATTTCTATCAACCAATTAAGGAGGATCAATCGTTCCCTTAGTTGTACTACTCGACTACCCATGTATTAAAGAGTGATCTCCCCGAGTGTTGTTCTTGATGTATTATAGCAACAAGACGGTTGAATAACTTATCTAAGGTTGGATTCAAGTATTCCTAAGGGACTTCCTATATATCCAAAGGTACATTGAAGTGAGATTCCATTTACAAGTATTGTCTAATGCGGTACTACTTGAAGGAGTACCAATAAGGGTTACAATGGTTTCTAAGCAAGTGAAACAATGTGTTTCCAACCACATGAAACAATTTGTATTTCCTACATGTATTCTTCTCCAACCACATTTTTACCTGCTTAATGATAAATCCTTTGTTATTTAAAGACACTGGAACATGTCTCTAAAAAAAATTAAAAAATGAGCTTGCTAACCACGGAAAAGACTCTTAAAATCACCAGAAAATAACTTGTGCAAAAACCTTAACTTCCACAAAAATTATATCATAAAATATAATGAGTCAAAATATGAAAACTTTTACACATGTACTTCACTGTGTTAACTTCAGATTCTGGAAATTTCAAGGTATGAAACTTCACTAAAAACATGTATAGTGAAAATGCTAAGATAATTGATTTTAGTCACAAACCTTGTCTTCCATGGACTATATCTCCAAAAGAATAGAGAAACATAGCTTAATTTTGACCACCTATAATATGACATTTCTCCTCAGTCTCCACAAAATTTCATTGTCTTAAACTTCCCATAAAAAAATTATAACGAAAAATTCAAGATGACTCGTTTAAAACTGATTTCAGGATGAATTAAAAACCCTATCTTCCATAAGATATATCTCCAAAAGTACAATGAACCATAACCTAAAATATTTATGAGATGTACTTTTATATGTCTCCTGAGTAACCTCAAAATTCCATATTCTAAAGAATTCTAGTTTAAAAATAAAAATAAAAATTATAGTGAAAATTCCAAGATGACTCGCTTGAAGAAGCAAAACCCTAGGATCGAAGTTCTGATACCAAATGTTATGAACCAAGTACTTTGAAAATGATAAAAATTCAATGAATACAATCCACTTCGAGTGGGAAACCTCCTTTTACAATATATCCAATTCCTAGGATAAAATATGATGATCCTAAGACCAGGTCTCCTTGGTGTATGTGTGTGTGTAGGAGACAAAGGGTTCAATGAAAGGTTCCAACTGACCTAGTAATATAACAAAAAAAATATAAGAACTCAATATCTAGAACTTAATAAGGGGTTTTATGCATAACATGGGGCTTTGTCAAATCCCAATCTACAAGTGATTTTCTTAAGCCAACATTAATATTCGAGGTATTAACTATGCTTACAAAATTTCTTAATTATGAAGTATGTTGAATCCTCTTGTTGATTTGTACTTGAATGAATCTACCAAAATTGATGGCGAAAATTATGTTAACTGGAAGTTTAAGCTGATGAATGTGCTTGAAGCATATAATCTATGGACGATTGAGAAAGGGGATGAGCCCAAACCCACTGTTGCTACCTCCATTCCAGATTAGGAAAAATGATAAATTGAGGCGAAGGTGTTGTTGCAGATGTCAGTAAAAGATAGCATAATTCCTCACATCCAAGATTGTAAGACTTCCAAAGAGACTAGGATGTTCTCAAAGGTTTGTATGAAACCTCTAATGCAAACCAAATCTTATTCTTAAAAACTAAGTTGTTGTCTATTAAAATGGAAGCCAATGAAAGTATAAGCACCTTCATTTCTTGCATCAAAGATCTAAGTGAAAAGTTGGGTGACATTGGTGAAGAAGTATCTAATTCTGATTTGGTAATTGTCACATTGAAAGGTTTAGTGCAAGATTATAAAGTCTTTATTTTAGCACTTGCAGCTAGACCAACGCCCCCTACCTATAGTGATTTGACATGTATTCTTCTTCAAGAGGAAGAAAGGATGAAGAATTTTGATTTGGATTCAAGTGGTTCATATTTGTCTTTGTATGCAAAAGGAAAATGATCATATAGAGGTAAACCATGGGACAAAAATAAAGGTAAGTTTCAAGCAAAGAAGAAAGGTATGGCACATCCTGATTCTTATGTTAAGAAAAATGTTGAATGTGAATATTGTGGCAAACCTGGACATCTGGATAAAGACTATTATAGAAGAAAGTATCATGAGTCTAATCAAAGATATAAAAGGAATAATGGAAATTTTGTGCACAAAGACACTTCAATGAATGATGTATTTAAAAATATTAAGTTGTTTGTTTCTGAAGCTGCATTGTTTGCTGAAACTGATGATGAGAATGCATGGTATGGTTCATTGATTCTAGTTCATCAACCCATATGTCCTGTAATAAAGAATTGTATGATGAATATTATGATAACATTGATGGCACACACATTTATTTAGGAGATAATGGATCACATAAAGTTCAGGGCTATGGAGTAATAAGTGTGAACTTACCTAATGGACAATTGAGACAGATTCATGATGTGATGTATGTTCTTGTTATTAAAAAGAATTTAATATATGTTTCAACTATAACTGATAATAATTTAAAAGTGGAATTTGGTAAGTTAAGGTGTGTTGTAAAATATGTCGAGGATCACTATAGGATTGTTTCCATAGGTACCAGACTTGGTGGATTGTATAAGTTGGATGCGACAATGAACCATCTTGTTGCATTGACATCCCAAACAATGTCAACAAAAGAGTTATGGAACCACAGGTATGGGCACCTCAATTACAATGATTTGATTTTATTGCAAAGAAAAACAATGGTAGAAGGTCTTCCTGTTGTGAAGAATGATCATTTTCAATGTGAAGCATATGCACTTGGTAAGCAACATAGAGAGGATTTTCCCATACATACAGAGAAAAGACAAACTGATATACTTGAATTAATTCATACTGATGTATGTGGTTCGTACTTTATTATTTTTGTTGATGATAGATCTACATATACTTGGGTCTATTTCATAAGGAGAAAAAGTGATGTATTTGAGTATTTTAAAGAATTCAGAACTATGGCTGAAAAAAAGATAGGAAAATTTATTAAAATTCTCAGCTCTAATACCAAATTAAATTTAGAGAACATTGTAATGTCCCCGGCCACACTATACCCATACCCAACATCCAACTGAGCTATGCCACATAAAATTTTCGAACTGCATGTTATTAAAACATATACACACAGAACTCTTGCGAAAGATTTGTATCTAAAACGTAAATAGAAAAATACATACTGCGAATACATAGATTCATACAGAAATGACAGTAAACATATACATGCAGCATATACAGGAAATATCCATAAACATACAGGCAGTTATAACCACGCATAGGATAAACCCATAAACATAAATACGTAATATAATAATGCAACATGTAAATTAATCACACAATTGACACTTATCTTTATAAGAATATCACCAACTGCGTGAAGACCTTTCATGAACCTCCCTGCCTTAGACCACACTGCTCATCACTCTTAGAAGTGGGTCACCCCCGAGCTGGGACTAAACTCCACCTGGGTAAAGGGGTTCCTAACCAGGATAATGGCTCATAGACAACAGGAAAGATTTCGTCACAGGTGCCAACTCAAACTAACAACCTACAGTCCCTCATTGCCCACATGCCTGTCCCACCCCAGGAAGTGTGCCCCTTCTCTACTCAATAGTCCTTTGGCTGCCCCACTTCCTTTTCGGGCTTCAACAACAGGTCGGATAGGAAGTCTAAGATCCCTGTAGTTGTAGTTTAGCGCCTTCAGGAATCAATTCACAACAATTCTCTCACCTATAGAAATTGATCATGGGCCTAACAACTCGCCTCTTCAATATCCCATGGGCCTAACAACCCGCTTCTTTAGTCTAGCTCCCAAGTAACCAGCTACACAAACAGATATGGCTATGGGTACAGGTTCAGATACAATGACATGGAGTATGAAGGATAGTTGACTGCATGAGTGAATGGTTCTCCTATGGCTGAACAGATGACTGAATGATGGGAGGAATCATGGTAAGAATGATGGAAAATGAACTAAGTCCCCACAATATGTATGCATGTCCCCAAATTGACACTTGTTACTTTGGCCCACTTGTCCCCAACTTTGGAACTTAGGATAAAATAATTTTCCATACTTTATACTTAAAGAAATATTAATATAATATTCCTTTTTGGCTTAAGCTCCCTAGCTTAGCCCTTTTCCTTAAATTTTATCCCCCACCCTTTCCCAACTAGTGGATTTTAGTCCCCCATATCTTTTATCGTGGTCAGTATGTGCACGACAATGTATTTTATATTAATCATGAGACATATACAAAATAGGCGCACTGGCCTTTAACATCTAGGATCTCCGGCCTAATTAAAACATAAGCATCCTAGCTTATAATAACTGGCTCGCCATCCTATAAAACACAACATATACACAAAGTCTCACTGGCCTCAATATTGTGTGCACTTAATATGATGCGCGCGGTATCCTGGAATGTGCACACTTTGTCATTTTACCGCGCAGTACATGCGCACACTATGCCATGAAAGGTGCATACAAAATAATATCAAACAACTCACCAACTTAAGTACATTTTCATTTACATTACAATTGGGTTTGGCCTAAGGATATTACAATTCCCTCCCCTTATTTATGCATTGTCCTTAGTGCATCATGTACCCATATACAACAAAATTTCAAAAATCATAAAAAAGATGTGGGTATTCTGCCTGAATTACATCTTCATGCTCCCAAGTAGCATCCTCAGGACCATACCAGTTCCATTGGACCTTTACAAGACCTATGGATCGATTTCGTAGCTGTTCGATTCTCCGGTCCAAAATGCGTACCAGATGCACTTGGAAAGCACCTTCTTGCTCCACCTGAATCACATTCCAATCAATAACATGATTAACATCAGGTATATATTTTTTGATCAATGATACACATAATACATTATGGACAGACATAGATGCAGTCAATGAAATCATATAAGAGATTGGACCAATCCTCTCTAGGATTTCAAATGGCCCACAATAGCAAGCTTCCAACTTTGAACAATTTCCCAACTTCAGAGAACTTCTGTTGGCTTTCACTTTAAAAAATACATGGTCTCCCACTTTGAATTCCCTGTGAATTCTGCCCTTATCAGCATAGCTTTTCTTCCTGTCTTGGGCAGCCTTTAAATTTTGCTTTATTTTTATCAGTTTCTCCTCCATTTCCTTGAGAAAATCTGGCCCAACCACTACTCTATCTATTGGGTTATCCCAACTTACTGGCATGTTGCACTTTCTGCCATAAAGTGCCTCAAATGGGCTCATCTTTAGATATGCTTGGTACCCATTGTTATAAGCAAACTCTACCAAGTGTAGGTAGTCTTCCCATTTTGATGGTTTATCCATCACATACATCCTCAACATATCCTCAATCACTTGATTCACCCTCTCTGTTTGTCCATCTGATTCTGGATGATAAGTTGTACTAAAATTCAAATTTGTGCCAAATCCATTAAATAATCCTTTCCAAAATTTTGGATCTCTGTCAAACACAGTTGTCTTGGGTATGCCATGTAATCGAGCTATTTCTCTCATATAAACATTAGCAATGTTGGCTTCCTTGTGAGTGAGCTTAACTAGAATAAAATGGGTACCTTTAGTAAGCTTATCCACCACTACCATGATGGAATCATGTTTCTTGTTTGTTCTGGGAAGTTTGGCAATAAAATCCATGGTTACAACTTCCCATTTCCACTCAAGAATGGGAAATGGATGTAGCAAACCAGCTGGGTGTCTATGTTCAACCTTTACCTTTTGACATTCCAAACATTTGGCAATAAAATCAACAACTTCTTTCTTCATGCCTGGCCAATAATATTGGCTCTTGATAGCTGCAATAGTTTTTTGATAACCTAGGTGCCCAGCATAAGGTACATTATGCATTTCTCCCAATATCAGATTTTTCAATTCCTGGGAATTTGGTACATAAATTATGTCCCTGTACCTGATAATTTCATCATTATCTAGCTTGTATTCTTCAATTTTTTTTTGCAAATTACCTTGATGTAATTTTTCCACTAATTCCTTGTATTGCAAATCTGATTTGGCAGTCTCTATAATTTTGTCTTTCAAATCTGATTAGTACATGCTAATGGTTTTAGCATGCAATTCCTGCACTCTTCTCCTGAGTGCATTAACCACTTTGTTCTCTTTCTCCTTGATATGTTTTATATCAAAGCCGAATTCACATATAGGAATTCTAACCATCTGCTTTGCCTAGCATTTAGAGTTGGCTGATCAAATAAATATTTCAGACCATTATGGTCTATTCTTAGCTCAAACCTTTTCCCCATGAGGTAGTATCTCCATTTCCTCAAGGCATGCACTATGGCTTCCAAGTCCAAATCATGAGTTGCATAGTGTCTTTCATGCTCCTTCAACTTCCTTGATTCATAACATATAACAAACTCATTTTGAGTGAGGACTCCACCAAGTCCTTCATTACATGCATCTGTACATACAACAAAGTCTTCATTTGGGTCTGTAATCCTTAGTATTGGAGCACTGGTTAATAATTGTTTCAAGTGTTGGAAACTCTTTTCACAATCCAATGTCCATTGAAACTTCACACCCTTTCTTTGCAAGGAAGTGATTGGGTGTGCAATCTTTAAGAATCCTTCAATGAATCTCCTATAGTATCCTGCAAGGCCCATGAATGATCTGACCTCTGACACATTCTTTGACACTGACCATTCTGTAATGGCTTCTATCTTCTCAGGATCCACTGCTATCCCATCCTTTGAAATGATATGTCCCAAATAATGAATTTGCTTCTAATAAAATGAGCACTTGCTCAATTTGGCATATAACTAATGCTCCCTTAATACTTGCAAAACCATCCTCAAATGATGCTCATGCTCTCTTCTGACTTAGAATATACAAGGATGTCATCCAAAAAGACAATGACAAACTTGTCTAAATATTCTCAGAAAACACCGTTCATTAAGCACATGAAAACAACTGGTGCATTTGACAATCCAAATGGTACCACTGTGAAATCATAATGACCATACCTTGTCTTGAAGGTGGTCTTGCTGATATCTTTCTCTTTAATCCTTACCTAATGGTATCCTGACCTCAGATCTATCTTTGAAAATATCTTGGCATCCTTCAATTGATCAAAGAGATCATCAATCCTTGGCAAATGATATTTATTCTTCACAGTCACTTTATTCAACTGTTTGAAATCAATGCACAATCTTATTGTCCCATCTTTCTTCTTCATGAACATGACTAGGGAACCCCAAGGTGACACACTTGGGCATATATACCCCTACTTCAAAATTTCTTCAAGCTGCATTTGCAACTCCTTCAGCTCTGGTGTACTCATTCTGTAAGGGGTCTTTGACACTGGAGCTTCTCCAGGCATTAAATTTATAGAGAAATCAATATCTCTCTTTGGGGGTAGTCCTGGTACCTCCTTGAACACATCTTCAAAATATTCCATGACTGCATGATCTTCCAAATTTGGCACCTTATCTTTAGGTGTCTCTTCCATATGAGCTGCAAATATTTGACACCCTTTTCTGTAACATTTCTTCAGCTGCAATGCTAAAATTTCTTTTATGGTTACTACACTGGGAATTCCCTGCACTTTTCTTAGGTTCCTTTCCTCATCCAAGCAAGTAAATGTCTTGTTATGATAGTCTAGGATAGCATGATGTTGGTCCAACCATTCCATCCTAATTAGATAGTCATAGGAACCTAAAGGCAAGATGTTCAAATCTTCCCTGGTGTTCAGTCCATTCATGTCCATAAGACATGAATTAACCATCTCATTAACTTTTCTTTTGGCTCCTGTATCCAGCTGCACCAACCAAGATTTTCCATGCTTGCTTCTTGGAAAATGCAAACTTTCCACCATCTTAGTATCTATGAAACTATGACTAGCTCCTGAATCAATTAAAATAGCAATGGTTTGGTTGTTGATCATACCTTCCACTTCAATCATATGTGGTTGATACTATGCTTGCTTGTTGTCCAGGGCTGCATAGATCCTTGGTACATTTCTACCCATGTCCTCCACTGTTTCATCTTGCTAAACATTGTGAACAGTCCTCCCTTTTTCACCTCTGTGAGGACAATCTCTGAACATATGATCTCCTTTACATCCCCAACATTGAATAGGTGGCTTCCTTGGCCTTTAACCCATTGTATCAATCATTTTGGGTTCTCTAGAATTTGTCTTTCCCCGAGGATTATTTATGAAGAATGGTGGTTTATTTCGCTTCTTCCTCTGATCCATCTTGAATTTATTTTTGTCTTCCCAATCTTTTTGGAAATTTTGCCTTGCTTTTTGTTGATCATATAGGCATTTAGCTCGCCTTATGGTCTCCTCCAATGTCTTTGGATCATCATACTGTATTTTTTCACTGATGAATGATGATAATCCACTCAAATACCTCTGAATCTTAACTGTCTCATCCTTTATGAAAGAGACATACTTCAACAGTTCTAAAAACCTTCTCTCGTATTCATCAATGGTCATACCCCCAAGCTTGAGTTCAAAGAACTCCTTCATTTTCTTGTCATAGTATCTCTTAGTCAAGTATTTCTTCTCAAAATACTTCTTGAATTCCCTCCAAGTAACACTTTTCTCTTTAATGTGTTTCACATGCACAAGCTGATCCCACCACATGGATGCCTTTCCCTTGAGTTGATAGATATCAATTCTACCTTCTGCATGAGAAGAATAATTATGCAATTGAAAATACTTTCTCATGCCCAACAACCATGTCTCTGCATCTTCATCCTTTTTGTGCTCACCATCAAATGTAGGAGGTTTGATTTTGTTCATTTCTCCTCATAGCTCATCCACCCCAGAACTCTTATGCTACTTGAAAGGGGATGGACTTGAGCTACTGTGTGCTCTATTATTGGAATGCCTCGAGGAGTGATGGTGATGTCTACTAACACTTATTTCTCTTATTTTTTCATCAGAAGGCCTGTGACTTCCAGATTTGCTTGAGTCGCTCTCCTTATCCAATTTATTTTCTATTTTGTTCAAGAACTACATTAATTTCACATTGAAGTCATCCTGCTGCTCATTGGCTTTCATAAGCCTTTCATTATCATCTTTATGGCTTTGTACATCCTTCTGCAATTTTTTAAAGGTCTCTACCATATTCATGTTTTCATCTCTTCCTTCTCCATGTCCATTGGAGTTTGTTCCTTCAATGCCCAAATGGACATCCATCCCTCTTATCTCATATTCGTGGCTGTAATTCCCCCATGCCTCATCCATTCCTATGAACTCTGTGTTGATCCTGATCTGATCTAGTTGTTGTTAGCTCTGCAAAAATGTGCAGCCAACAAAACTTTGTCCGACTAATTGTTTCAATAATTTCATAAAAATATGAACCATTCTCATTCAATAATATATCAGAAATATTTCTTCCAATTTCCTGGAAAATTGAATTCATAGATCAATTTTCTAGGTGAATACTTAGATTCTACTATCCAATACCTTTCCAACACCTTCTCCCATGCTCAATTACTAGTCTCGAGCAAAACGTTATGGCTATTTAAAAATTGCCCATTAATTTTTTTGTTCATATTTCAACTTGGCACAACTCTGCGTTGTAATTATGAATTTTTTTCACTTAATCCATTGGATTTTTTATAGGATATCAATTGGTTTTATTCATATACATATTATGGACACTTTGTCCAAGTTTCACCTTTTTCTGGGTTCCGGGCTGCTAGTTACAACCTGTTGAAGTTCTAGGCCAATTTGTGTTTTTGGTCTGGAATGCTATAGGTATCTTCTTTTCCAGATTAAACATATTTAATATGCCCAAAAAATTAATTTAGATCTGGTACAGTATTCTATGGTTCAATATCTTTCCATTGACTACTCCTGCACCTCAATCTGATCCCATAGAAGAAATTTATGGCTCTTGGAAGTTAGATGGGTCTTAAAATTTACCCTCCATTGTTTGTGTTGTAACTTTCTCATAAAGGCTCCATTTGATGAACGGTTTACACCATCAGAAAGATCTATCTGAGCTCTCTCTTTTCTCATGGTTTTTGAGTACCTAAAAAAACTCTTAAGGGTCTTTTTATCACACAGTTTGTAGATGCAAGAAAGGCTAAAGAATAGTAGGTCAAACTGGCAAAACAAGAACCTTCCCCACCCAATGTCACCACAATGGGGAGGCTCTTTCTATTTAGGGAGGCTAGGCCTAAGGGAGACGTCCCCAATAACTTGGGGTTTTGAAAGGGCAAAGGCTAATAGTACAAAGACAAATTTCCCCCTCACATATTACCGCCAATCAGATAGTCTCGCCAATTTAAAATAACCCCCAAAGAAAATGTACTTGCCTGGAACAAGACAACAACAAGAAAGATATATGAAAGCTATGTTCAATGGGGTTAGTAATTCATATGTAAGTGACTATGTAATATGCAATGTAAGCAATTTGACAATAAATATTGATGAAATCAATGTTTGCAAAATGGCAATGATAAATATGTCACTTGTCAATAAATACTGGAACGATGTAGCATTCAATGTAACAAATCAGCACTCAATCCAATAAATGTTCTTAACTACCATTCAATTACTTATAAAATGAAACGTTGTTGCATCAAGATGAAATAACCAAGGGTGACATCAACATTCTAGGGTTAGTGTAGTTAGGGTTTCAATTCAAAAGAGGTTTGAGAGTGTTTGGATCCAATTCTACTTCAATGTTGGAGGTCCTAGATCAGTGCCTTAGGGTTAATGGAGTCATAGGTGAAGAACAAAAAAGTTGAAGGAGAAGAGATTTTAAAGGACTAGAGGGATAAGTTTTGAAGTGTGGTTAAAGCAGGGCTCCAAAACCATAACCTTAGGGGAGAGAGGCTCACTCCGGTGTTGCTAAAGCAAGGCCTCTTGCTCACTCCTCCTTCTCGACAAACATCTATCTCAATGAAAAGAAAATTCAAGACAAGAGGGTTTAAAGAGGGAGAGTGTTGCTAAGGCAAGGCTCTTTCATCAAACCCTAAAAGAAAATAGCCCTAGGTGTAGATAACCTAGGCCTGGGACATCCTCTTCCTCTTGAAGTTCAAAGGTACGACTAGCTTAAGGGAAGAAGAAAAAGGAGTGTACCTATGGCTAGGCTCTCTTCTTCTTCTTCAATGGCTAAAAGTTTTTCTATTAGGGGACATGAGACAAAGACCTGCTTGTGTGTTTGTCCCCTAGGGTTTTGATTAAGCAATATTTATAAATAGATGCAAGAAATTAAACTACAACCATTCAATCAAAAAGTTTTGTAGAAAAATACTTACAAATCATCAAGAAAATAATCATGCAAACCCTAGTTGTAACACCTTCTTTCAAGAAAAACACTATAGAATGCCAAAAATATCTTCCTTCAACAAGTGTGCCTTCCTCAAATCAGCTAATAACCCAAATGGGGCGCAAATTTCAGACCTCACCAAGTGGTGAGTAAAAGATGATAAAATGAGAGTCAAAACCCTCAATATGTAGTGTATCAATGACCTAATTTAATTTTTTTAGGTCATAAAAAGGATGAAAAGGAAAGAATACCAAAATAATACCATTTTTACATTAAATGTTCTTTTTAAAACCTATTTGAGCAAAATGTGAGACGTCACCCGTTCTAAGGGAGACGTTAGCCCCTTTTAGGGAAAATGTAGCAATAAAGAGCAAAACGTTAGCCCTCTTTGGGCCTCTACATCATGCCACACATGCCAACTTCCCTGTCAAACTGTCACACACTCAAGGCAATGTCATGAGCTCATAGGTGACGTCCTGGGCCATCCAGGGAAAACGTTTCACTGGAAGTGGGTCAATCCCCCTAGGTCGGGCTCTACCAAAGTGCCTCTGATGAAACATCCTCTTCTTCTCCGGTGAAAAAACCCTGATCAACCACCCTCCTGTCTCTGCTCCTTGATGGGGTCTCATCATCCATCTGGTGGGATCTTTAGCCCCATGGAGGTCCGAACTGATCATCTCCCTATGTGTATCGGTCCAAATTGTACCTGTCTGTCGGTCATGGTCCTGCACATCAAAACCTACGCCCTCCATGGGCTCATTAGTCACAGGGATCATAACAATGTCAATCACATTTCATCATTAATATTATTAAACATATGCATAAAAACCTTGATACATCGATCAACAGCTCAAAGACATTACAAAAACCTACAATACAAGATTGGAGAAAAAGACAAGACGTCCTATTGGGCTAGTATCCACAAGAAAAGGAAAGTTTCCAAGAAGATTTCATCCAAGCCATGTAAGTGAGGTGATGTGTCTAGGGGATGTCCAAACATGTGGGTGAAGTGAGAGCCAAGGATGCATAATGTTATCTATGGGTGCCTTTGTAGAAGGCGAGTTGTACTTGTCATGGATGCAATTTTTCCAAACCTGATCTTGCCTTTATTCTTTTCTTTTTTTATTTGTTTTTTCTTCTTCTTTTTATTTTTATTCAAGGGATAACCAAAGGACATAGCCTTGGCATGGTGAACAGAGCTGATAGTGTTACCCACAAGTAGTTTCACAGAGATGAGAAGGTTGGCTCGTGATGAGACCCCCTTTCCCTTGGCCATGCAACCAAAGGTCATTGCCCCAGCGTGGTAACCAGATGGTGTCAATGTCATACTATTAGGCACCCATGAATGTAATAGGATGGCTCGTGATGAGACCCCCTATCCTCTTGACTATGTCTTGTTTGTTGTTTTTCAGGTCCCTCTTGTTTCTTGCTGAGAGGCCTTTTATTGCCTTCTCGAGGATCCCTAGGAAAAACATCTCGAGGTTTTATTTCTAGGATTTTATCTTTTACTGGTTGCTTTTATCTTCTGGGCATTTATCCCCTTCTTCCCATGATATAAGGTGCACTCCTACAAACAGGTCAACCCAATGCCTGAATAAGGGGAATGGGATAAATGAGCAGGAGACAAGATGAAACAATGGTGCTATGATGGGAGCAGGTGATGGCTCTTCAGAAATTCCCCAGTGGAAAACCAAAGCCTATGGTCACAGGCTTGCTAGGGCACCCTTTCAATTTCCCCAAGCATGGTCAAGTGGGATAATGTAAGATCCAAGTAGTTGTTAGAGATAAGAGGAATCAGATGCATATATTTAAAGGTTTCAATGACCAAAGGTGACACATACCATGATACCTGAACAAATTACCTCATGGAGCAAGAACCTCTTCCGATACATGACCAAGTCGATGGTGATGGATTGTGTTGCTGCTGATAAGAAAAGGCTGATGGAAGAAGAAAAGGATGGGCCCTCCAGGGCCATACTCAGGTCAATCCTTCTCTCAATAATCCATGTCTAGGACCTGTGGGCCTCGAGACATGATCTCCTAGTTATCCCTAAAAATTGGGGATAACATCTGGCTCCAACTCAGGGACATGTGCTCACTATAGAGCACATGAGAACCTCAAAATCTCTGGCATAACCTGCAGACCTGATCAATCTCGATAGGGGCATCAATAACAAAACTGGGCGGTAATGCCACCCCAACATACATAGATATATATAAATAAAGCAATCATAAATGCGAATATAAAGTGAATTACTTACCTGTACTTACCTATTGGCTGGATGTTGGTGTAGTCAAACAACCAGTGAAGACAATCCAACAATGTCCCACGGTACCTGCCTTTGCGCTTCATCATAAACCAAAATAGTGATAAGACAAGCACAAAAATAACATGGGTTAGAAAATGTATCAGATCATCGGGAATCACAAAGTCTAACTCATGGAGGCGAGTGGGAGGGATAAAATTATGCCAAGTCAATCTTGGAGGAAAGTACTCAATCCACTTTAGGAAGGGATCATGAAAATTCCAAGGTTCAAAACACTGACTCAAAGGGTTGAAAAACTGGCTACCTAGGACGTTCTCATACTTTGAGGTCTGGGAAGGGATTGACAAAGATGTATCAGATGAATAGAAAATTCTCAAGGGATAGTTGAAAAACTGAGAACACAGACTTAAGCTTGTAATATTTAACCAACCCTTGGACTCTAGGGTTTTCCCCAGAGGAAAATCAAAATCAAAAACATACTTCCCAACCACAACTCTAGCAACACAACAAAGTATAGTAATCAGAAGTGGTTGGGGAGAATCGTCACAAGGATCCTCCTTTAAGAAAAGGAGGTCCTTACTTGTATTAAAACCTGAGCACAATGGTGGTCGATAATCATTTTCATGGAGAGAATCCAAGTGCTCAGAAGGGTACTCATCAAAAATCTCAAGGTAAGACTTAAATTCATTAAGAAAACAAGGTACTAGGTCATCCTTGGTTTTTTGAAAAGTACGGGTAAAAATCTCATCTCCTTGTTGCCATTGGTCAAAAGTAATATGTTGTGAAAATTGCAAGGGAAACACTTGGAAATTAATCTTAGTGTCATAGATGGGATCCAAGTCATAACCAACTATATCCCACCTATGTCTCCCAACATGTATGAACTCATCAATGTTATCAACAATGTCACTATCTATGTCATAACATGCAGGGTTTGAAACATTTGAAAATTCATTCTCCTCATCCTCACTTCCTTCATCATAAAATAAAGCATCATCAAAAACTAGGGGAGGAGAGCAACTTACTATTTCTTCTTATGCAGGGGCTTCGAGGACTTTGGAATTTTCAGCATGGGTTATTTTTTTATCCTCATGGACCACTTCTTTGTCTTTGATTGTACAACAAGGAATATTCATTTTGTTCAAGGCTTCCATTTCTCCTTCATTTCCTGAATCATGGAACAAGGTGTTATTGGAATCTTGAAAAGGAAAGAAACTAACCTCATCGTCCTTTTGTCGTGCAGGAGAAACAGACTCTTGGATTGCTTCATTAGAAGGAGGGGCATAGGTTGATACTTCATCATTTTGCTTGGGTTCCATCTCCTCAGCCATGTCTTCAACAATCCCTTGTTGAATAATGGATTGTTCTGCTTCTTCCTGGAAATCATCAATGAAGTTTTCATGGGAAAACAAACTTTCCATACTAAGAGTACCTGAGGTGAAGAGGTCATTTATTCTGGATAAGGGGATGTTTCGTTCAATTCTTGTAGCCATGTCATAAGATTCATCGAGCATCCTTGGGCCCTTTCTACTGAGAGGCAAGCCTAGGTGTGTCAGGATCGCATGGGTATAGAGATGGACAATATACTTGTCTTCAGGACGATGGCTTCTAGGAATCTGACATAGAGTGCCCTCAAACCTACTCTGGAAGTCAAATAGGGTTTCATTCTCATCTTGTTTTATATGTTTGAATCTTGTTAGCAGTACTAAGATGTATCCCAATCTTATGCCCCATTCTTTGAGAAAGACTTCTTCTAGCTGGTTCATAGAGGTGATGCTAGCATCGGGAAGATCATCATACCATTTTTTAGCATTCCCATGAAGAGTGGTGGGAAAAATTTTCATCACTACATCTTTGGCATCATCATCGAAGGGATGGAGTCCAAAATAAGAATAAAAATCATTCACGTGGAGTCAACTCTTTCCCCATCGCTACCAGTGAATCTAGGGAGCCATCTTTCTTTTATCGAGGGCATTTGTCGTGGGTATCCTGGGATTTTTCTCATGTCTAAAGGCCTCTAATTTCCAAGATCCCATTGTGAAGTCATTTTTGGCTTCATCATCAATGGAGTCTCCAGATAGTTTTCTTGAAACTATCAAAGAAAAGGGAAAACACCCTAGTGAAGTCGCCAGGTAAGCTTGTAAGATAACGCTCTTGAGGCAAGGCTTACCAAAAATATTTGTAGTTTGAGGAGAATTGACTCAGTGTTCCCCAACAATGGCGTGAAAATGTTATCGCGCAATTTGTAGATGCAAGAAAGGATAAATAATAGTAGGTCAAACTTGTGAAACATGAACCTTCCCCACCCAATGTCACCACAATGGGGAGGCTCTTTCTATTTAGGGAGGCTAGGCCCAGGGGAGACGTGCCTGATAACCTGGGGTTTTGAAAGGGAAAAGGCTAATAGTACAAAGACAAATTTCCCCCTCACAGATTACCGCCAATCAGATAGTCTCGCCAATTTGAAATAACCCCCAAAGAAAATGTACCTTCCTGGAACAAGACAACAACAAGAAAGATATATGCAAGCTATGTTCAATGGGGTTATTACTTCATATGTAAGTGACTATCTGATATTCAATGTAAGCAATTTGATAGTAAATATTGACGAAATCAATGTTTGCAAAATGGTAATGATAGATATGTCACTTGTTAATAAATACTGGAGCGATGTAGCATTCAATGTAACAAATCATCACTCAATCCAATAAATGTTCTTAACTACCATTCAATTGCTTATAAAATGAAATGTTGCTGCATCAAGATGAAATAACCAAGGATGACGTCAACATTCTAGGGTTAGTAGGTTAGGGTTAGTGTGAGAGGCATACGTGGGTCACCCCCGAGCTGGGACTAAACTCCACCCAGTAAGTCCAGAGTGGGTCATTCTCAAATTTGACGGTAAACCAGGAGGAGAACCAAACAATCATGTTATGACTTTTCACCTTTGGTGTTCGTCCAACTCACTGATGGATGAATCCATTCGCTTACGACTCTTCCAAAAAACTGTTACGGGTTCAACTACAAAGTGGTATATCGAATTACCACAAGGCTTCTTTAACGACTTTAATACCCTCACCATGGCTTTCCTCACACATTACCAATTACCAATTCGTTATGAGACAGGAATCGATATTTTGAGCTCCTTTAAGCAATATTCGGCCACTCATATTTCCGATCACATCCATGAGTGGAGAAGAAGACGACGTTTGATCAAAATCGACCTTCCTGACCAGTTATTGGCCGAATGGTTCACCAAATAATTCATTAGTAAAATTGCTTGTGATATTGCCATGGGTGGCCTTGTCACTAAAGAACATGCGATTAGTCATGCTCAGTACCTAGATCTCATTTATTTGCAAATGGGCACACTTTACGACTTAATCCCTAACACCCCTTGTCCTTCTACCACCACTACCTCAACAACCTTTGCTGCTTCTCATGTGGCTAATGGTGTGATTGGTACCTTCCAAGCTCAACCTCAATCCATGTATGCCTCTCACACCAATCCCAAATCTACTACTGGTGACCCACTCTCAGCAGTGGGTCACCCTCGAGCTGGGACTAAACTCCACCCAGGTAAAGGGGTTCCTAACCAGGCTAATGGCTCATAGGCAACAGGAAAGACTCCGTCACATGTGCCAACTCAAACTAACAACCTACAGTCCCTCATTCCCCACATGCCTGTCCCACCCCAGGAAGTGTGTCCCTTCTCTGCTCAACAGTCCTTTGGCTGCCCCACTTGCTTTTCGAGCTTCAACAACAGGCCGGGAAGGAAGTCTCAAAGCCCTATAGTTGTAGTTTAGTACCTTCAGGAATCAATTCCCAACAATTCTCTCACCCAGAGAAATTGCTCACGGGCCTGGAAACCTGCCTCTTCAATATCCCACGGGCTTGACAACCCGCTTCTTCAGTCCAGCTCCCAAGTAACCAACTACACAAACAAATATGGATATGGGTACAGGTTCAGATACAATGACATGGAGTATGAAGGATAGTTGACTGCATGAGTGAATGGTTCTCCTATGGCTGAACAAATGACTGAATGATGGGAGGAATCATGGTAAGAATGATGGAAAATGAACTAAGTCCCCACAATATGTATGCATGTCCCCAACTTGACACTTGTCATGTTGGGAGTTACTTTGGCCCACTTGTCCCCAACTTTGGAACTTAGGATAAAATAATTATCTATACTTTATACTTAAAGAAATATTAATATAATATTCATTTTTGGCTTAAGCTCCCTAGCTTAGTCCTTTTCCTTAACTTTTAGCCCCCACCCTTTCCCAACTAGTGGAGTTTAGTCCTCTATTTCTTTTATCGTGGTTGGTCTGTTCGCAACGATGTATTTTATATTAATCATGAGACATATACAAAAACAGGCGCACTGGCCTTTAACATCTAGGCTCTCCGGCCTAATCAAAACATAACCAGCCTATAAAACACAACATATACACAAAGGCTCGTTGGTCTCAATATCTTAACAAAGGCTCGCTGGTCTCTATAATAACTTAAGATGATGTGCGCGGTATCCTGGAATGTGTACACTTTGTCATTTTACTGTGCAGTACATGCACGCACTTAAGATGATGCGCGCGGTATCCTGGAATGTGTACACTTCGTCATTTTACTACGCAGTACATGCGTGCACTATTCCATGAAAGGTGCATACAAAATAATATCAAACAAGTCACCAGGTTACATTTTCATTTACATTACAATTGGGTTAGACCTAGGGATATTACAAACAGAGTAGAAACTTCACATTATGCAAGTGAATCACTGCTCACGAAACTTTAATTTTATCTGAGGAAAACACTATTACATATATAGCTGGAATACTCACCAACAAACCTGGAACAAAATCCTAAAATTATGGATCTCAAAATATTCATAAGCTAAAATTGAACACTCGTACGACCATGCAACAACTTCCTATTTTGACAATGTTCTAGATAACACTATCTCAACATAAATTATATTATAAAGACAGTAATGTGATAGCGCATGTACTTATAGGAGCAGATTGGAAACATGAAGCACTGAAACCTCAAGCACTTATACCAGCATTCGAAGTATATTTGCAGTTTTTAGAGTGTTCCAAAATGATGATATATTACATGTGAGCAATGTTTAAAAAATCAATAATGGATCCCGAGTTAAGATACACTACTACTGCAGGCAAAATAGGAAAGGCATTGATCCAGAATTATGTTTTAGAGTCTGGTAAACAACTCTTTATATTTCTAGCACTATGCATGCATTTAATCGGTAAAAGAGATATGTCACAACGGAAATTTGAAACTTTGAATTATTCACTTAGATACAATTCACAATTCAGATTTCATAGGGCATGCTGAATGAGAAACTAGATGCATAGTGACGACGTCTCTGCTGAATGAGAAACTAGATGCATATATCCGTTATTGTCTCTCCCTCGGCCCTCATGCATACAAAGGCAAGTCGACGGCTAAATTCTTGTAGTGACCATCTAATAGATAAATATAACTAGCACAACCGACTCGTGGCTGGAGAACGCTGAAAGGGGAGCCGTGACTGAGCCGTGACTCCAACACAAAGCGTACATAAAACGTTTGTGTAGGTCGTGGCATTAAACGACTTTTCAGATATAAAAAATGAATGATTGTTATCAAAATGGAAACCTGTGCAGAGTGTTTCTTAATGATATAAACGTGGTCTGTATATATTTTAATCCTTCTTAACCATTTGAACGTGGCTATTATGTATTTTTACAATAAATTTATAATGTGATTAGGTAAATGTAAAAAAGTAAACATGTTAACCTATGCCTTCCTAAATGCAAGGAAGTTATGAACAATAAATCTGACGCATTGATTTTGGTTTCAATTTTAAGCGCTCGACCGGATGGGAGATAGAGGTAGCATTTACCTATTGATTGGATTTATGCGTGTCTACTTTCAAGCCTCTCGACAGTACATTTCTCCAAAAAATCAATATTAAAGCAATCTTTTAAAAAACAGCTCCATATCTCCATACCCGCAGTTATGGAGATAGCTCCAGCTCCAAAGAGGATAGCTTTAATTCATGGAAGCTT
>ML790521.1:202864-214644 GCA_009831015.1 Picea engelmannii | reverse complement strand
TTTTCCCTGCTTCAATATACGTTGCTTGGACAGAAACCTCATCAATATTAGTAGGTCCAAACATAAATATTGTATTACGAATATGTGCAGAAAAACCTCCTATATACTTCATAAGAGTTTCTTGTGTATGTAATGGAATATCTAACATCAAAGCCATCTTACAAAATTCATTTTTGTATTCTTCTACCAATTGTTCTTTTCTTAATTTAAGACGTTTCCATTCAATTAAAGCCTTCTCCTTATTCCCCAAAGGATAGAAATGTTTCCTAGGTGCAAAAATAAAATCTTTCCATGTTGAGAATACATTACCAATTTGTTGAGTACCATGTTGCAACTTACTCTGCCACCAGCCTGCAAGACGAAGTGATGCCAATTTGATGTTGGTTGCCTCATCATTGATTTGTTGCACACTACAATATACCTCCATCTATCTGACCCATTTATAGGGATTCTCATCATTGACTTCTCCATTATACCTGGAAAACTCGAATTTCACATCAATTTTAAGTAATGGCATGTCAGGCTTATGTTTATGAGAATGTTTTCTTGTAGAAGTAGGATTTGAACTTGTACTTGAAGAAGAAGAAGAAGATGGAAATGAAGGAGGTGAAGGAGGAGGTTTTGGAGGGTCCTCTCCTTCTTCACTTTTGTCTTTCTTTGAATATTCTCCTTGAACCGGTCTCTTCCATTCCAAGTAATACAATACTTTTACCATCTCCGACATAGCAACGAATATTTTTTGAAACTCTCTTTTGTGTTGAGAAAGTCCTTCTCTTGATGACATCTTCTCACTTTGAGATTTCCTCTTTCTTGATCTAATCTCAAGATCTCCTTCTACAATCTCTCCTTCACCATGACTTAGCTTTTCCCTGGTAATCATGCATACTCAAAAACAACCAATTGTCAACATGATCTGATACCACTTGATCCAAAAATGATATTTTAAAGACTATGGTTAAGTTTATGCATGAGGTATTTTACCATTTAGGATTTAAATAGAAGAAGAAGATTTAATGAAAGAATGTTGCAGCCATCATAAAGAATGTAGAACAAAAAATGAACATTAAGAACAACAAACCATAATGCCAAAACTTGATAATGGAGTTCGACAAAGTTCCCTACTTCACAAGGGAGTCTGGAATATATGGGGCCAAGCCCACTTGGGATTTTTTGCGGATGCGGTAAAGGAACAGTACTACCCTGTTGGTAACTATGAGGAACAATACATGAGATGGACCACACTACGGCAAGAGAGGGGCCAAGTAGTTCTGGAGTTCACCAATACCTTCCATACCTTGCACACCAAAATTATTACATTATTTTTTAAGTTTTATCTTCTTACCTATACAAATTAAAGGATATTTGTTTTTAAGATTTCTATTACATATACAAAATATATTAAAACAATTCAATTTCATCTATGATTATGATGATTTTTATTAAAATAATTGAATATTATATTTATTTAAGATTATAATTTGTAAAGATAAAGCTATGTAGAGAAAATTTACATCTCTTGTTTGTCATGTAATACGAAGGAATGACTATGTGCTCTATGTGTGTTGTCACTTCAACTTAAATATGGTTGATGGTTTTGTTTTTTTGTTTTTTGTTTTTTGGCACAGTGAAAAGAAAATTTAAAGACAAAACAAAATTGTAACATCCCGCTCTGGCGCACTTACAAAACTTATTCTTTGAGGACACTTGCTCACAAGTGATCTGGACTTTTCTGATATTAATACATTTGTGCTTGATTATGATGCGTTCTGATTGACGACATGATGTTTTACTACTTGATGTAGAGAGGTGTTGCTGACTCAGTTTCATTGAATGTGCAGGGTTTCGGACCCTGAGGATGCAGAGGCATCGGTGGAACCCCCTTGGACTCCAAACTGAGTTAGAGAGTGGGCTATTTGGGTTGATTCATTTATGGTGATATTGCTTTGTTTTGATGATATGATATTGATTTTATGATATGTTGTTGACATTCTGACATGATGGTTGATGATGCAGGCTGACAATAGCTTTCCAACCAGACTCACATATGGAGTAAAGGGGCCACACATGATTTCTAGAGAGGTTGAGGGAGAGGTGTGGACAACATCCCTACCACAGCCTACTAGCACTCCCGTCGTGGCTAGAACTGTAGGTTAACGATTACCTAGTTCGAGAGGATCCACGATGCCGTGAGGGAAGACTGCGACAGTCGCTCACGATGATTCTAAGGGGCGCGCAATAAGGCGGGGGCCTTATTCCTTAGAGCCCTTAGTATCCCACAAGTTCACCTGGCGGAGTGTTGACTCCAGGGGTTATAGATGTCTACCAAACAGTCAAGTCGGCGAGTGGCACCCTTGGAGCATGTGGTGCATCTTGAAGGGCACGTCGCGCAAAAGAAACACAAGTGGGGGAGTGGCACCCTTGGAGCACGTGGTGCATCCTGAAGGGCACGTCATGCCACAGAGGAAAACGAGGTGAGTGGCACCCTTGGAGCACGTAGTGCGTCCTGAAGGGCATGTCGCATTGATGATGATGATGAGAAAACCTAGATGACCCTGAGACCTTAACGCCTGATGAAATTCTTAAAACGACTCCCCTAATTAATTGTCGCCCAGTTCAAATCTAAACCTAATTTTAAAAACATCTCTAAGATAAAAATTTGATAAGCCCTAAGAAAAGATCCTACAAAATAAACATAAGGGCGTAAACTAAAACCATCCTAGGTGTTAATTAAAGTCTTCTTAAAATTAAAGGGGGTAAAGTGAAGAAACAGAATAAATTAATTAAAATACGTGGTGTTAATGGTAAAAAGGAATATAAAGTTAAAAACATGTGAGAGTATAAAAGTAGTGAATTTAAGAATATAGAAAGGATTAATAAGCACATTTATCTTTTGGGTTTAAAAATAAAAAGAGAGAAATAAATAAGAGAAATAAGGAAACTTGTAATAAAGGAAACTTAATAAAGGAAAGTAAGGGAACATAGGGTAAAAAGAAAAAAGGAATCAACAATTAAGGAGTTACTAAAAATCAACAACTTCATTTTAGGAAAGTTATTAAAAGCTAATAGGGGATCTAGGAACCCTAGGAGTAATTCTAGGAGCGACTATAGGAGGGGTGAGGGAAATGAGTCTTTTATTTAAATTAAAGAAATCAATTTTAGAGAAACATGGGGGATGAGTGAAACTTGGACGACAGAGAATTTTTAGAGGATTGTCATTAAAAATTAAATTAATAATGATTTAGGCAAAGTAGGTGGGTCTCAAATTCTATAAAAGAAGGGGAAAAGGAGGAAGAAAGAGGGGGGAACGGTGAGCGTAACATTACGCTGCCGGATTTTGGCTTGATTGTTTGCTTGTGAGGAGTTGGGAAATTCTCAGCTGTATTGGAGTGGTAGCTCAGCCTTGGAGGTGAGCTGAGAAGCTAGTCTTATCTCTGGATCTTGTGTGGCCCCTTTGCAGCTCGGGGGGATGAGGGGGAAGAAGAGTACCCCTAGTGATTGGCTGGGAGGTACCGGTGAGCTTTCCACAGTCGGAAAGCAGGAGCGGCAAGGAGCGCGGGACATCAATCGAGGCTCGGACATCAATCAAGGCGGTCGAAAGGGAAAAAGGTACGCACATTAATTGGTAGTAGAAGGCTTGGATGTAAATCTTCGCTGTAATATTGTTGATGTATATCCTTTTCATTCATCACTCAGGACTGTATAAAATCATTTCTGTTGTAATTCTAGACTGTATTAAATCATTCTGCTGTAATTCTAGATTGTGCAAAATTTAAATGATGGTGCGAGAATGTGTAAATTTTAATAATTGTTGTTATGGAAATTTTGACCGTGGGTTGTTTTTTTTTGGAGTGAAATTCCGGCGTCCTTCTTGTGATTTTCTCTACGTCTTGATTGAATTTCTCTGCATGCATGGACTTTGTTGGGCATTCTGCTTTCTGGTATGTGGCTCGAAGGGTCTGCGTTTTAATGGCTTTCATTGCATGTGATGGTGTTTACCTCTGTGTGTGTGGTCTGCGTTCTCCTTCAGAATGAGCATTCTTATGTTGGGCGTTTTCATTATATACCATGGGCGATTCTTGTATTTGGGCGTTTTTATTACACACAATGAGCAATTATTACATTGGCCATTTTTATTAAATACGGTGGGCGCTTTTATTATATACAGTGAGCATTCTTATGTTGGGCGTTTTCATTAGATACCGTGAGCAATTCTTGTATTTGGGCGTTTTTATTACCCACAGTGAGCAATTCTTACATTGGTCGTTTTTATCACACACAGTGGGCATTTTTGTTATATATCGTGAGCAATTGTTATATTAGGCATTTTTGGTATACAGTGGGCATTTATTTTACTTTCAGTGGACCATCTTTACCATGGGTTTCGTTGTATTTATTGATCGTTTTTACATGCCGTGGGCCATTCTTATTTGGGGCGTTTTTATTACATGCAGTGGGAAACTGTTATATTGGGTGTTTTTGTATACAGTGGGTCGATTTTGGATAGTAGCGAGAATCCGTAAAGTGGGTAGCTATAATGCCACCAGTTGTAATTAAATGACAAAGTAAAACCTAATTATCAAATGCAATTATAAATTGGCTCCCTTCTGATTGTATCCTTATGAACCCTCATCAATCGTTTAACCTGGCAATCCGTTTTTTCTTCTTGCCATCATTTTATCTTCTGGCAACTGCTATGGAATGGTTTACTTATTCTGGGAGTTTGTCAAGTTTTTGTAGTTGTTTCCAATGTTGTTTTGCTCCTGAAATTTGAAGGATGGTCCCAGATATATTTAAGGGTTGCAAATTATTCAATGTGCTTATTAAAAGGTTGTCTTTTAGACTGTCAGTTCACATTCCATATTTAAACACTGCATTAGATTCTAGAATGTTGGAATTAATATTAATTATTAATGCTGTAAAGAAAGAATGATGTGGCCTTTTAGACTGTCAGTTCGCATTCCATATTTAAATGTTGCATCAGATTCTAGAATGTTGGAATTAATATTAATTATTAATGATGTAAAGCAAGATTGATGTGGTCATTCAGACTGTCAGTTCTCATTCTACATTTAAATGCTGCAATAGATTCTAGAATGTTGGATCTAATATTAATACTAATGTTGTAAAGCAAGAATTAATGTGGTCATATTGTAATGTTAGTATTAATTCTATAAATAAACGTTGTAATCGATACAGAATGTGGTATTTAATATTAGATATTAAATGTTGTAATGCAATTTAGTGTGGTCATGATAGAACGCCAGTTTTCTTTTTATAATTAAATGTTGTAATTAAGTATAGAAGGTTGTATTTAATATTAAATATTAAATGTTGTAAGTAAAGATTAAATGTTGCAAATAGAGAATGCCAATTTTGTATATTTAAAGATAGAGTCACTGATATACTGTTCTTAATCTGGTGAGAGTAAGGATCCTGCAACTTAAACTAAAAGGATATGTGCAGATTTGAAATTTATCCTTGTAATGTGGGGGGTTACTATTGCAAGGTTATTGAATTATTATGTCGTGGCATCAATACCTCGCGGAAGTCTCTTGTCATTACAATATGTGCGGAATAAATTTAATATAATGTATCGATAATTATGTAAGGGCAGGGTGAGTTCATTCTAAAATAAAATGAAAGGTTAGTTCTTGTAAATTAAAATAAAGGGTTAGTGTTGATATCCTAAAACGTAATAACATTGCCTTTTTTTTAAAAGCTATGGAATCTTAGTGTCTGACGACTTATAAAATGAAGGGTGCCCTGAACTAAGTACCTTAACCCTTAAGATTTAGTAATTGAGGAAGGTTGTTCTTGTAAATAATGTTGAACCTGGGGTAATTGTTGTTGGAGTCCTTCATGTCATGCGCCTACCGTAAAGGACGTAGTCGTCCTTCTTGTTTATGTTGTACTTGATAGTATTCAGTTGGTTGCTTGGTCGGTTGTGTCGGGTGGGATATAGACACCTCTTATAGTTTGGTATATATGTCTATGTGTATTTCTGGTGGAAGGAATCCAGTGCCGTATCAAGAGTCTCGGGCCCTTTAAAGGCAGGGTTTCCACTCTTCCGACACACCTGACAGAGGTTACTAGTTTCTGCCTGAGCAGTCGGCCAGGAGCCTATCTAATCTTCTTTCGAGAAGACATAAGACTAAAAGCCCTGATTTTCTGTGCAGAAATAGTAAACTCTATTGTTGGAATCTTCCATCTGTGGTTGTATTGTACTTAACACCTGTTGTCATTTTCTGCTTACGGCTGCTAGTTGTACGCCTTATGTCTAGGGGCGTTTATTGCTTGTTGTCACTGTGATATGTCGAGGTCGTCCTATTGTGTTCGTCTTGCTTGCGTCTTGTTCTAGGGCGGGTTACTAGTTTCTGCTTGAGCAATCGGCCAGGAGCATGTCTAATCTTCTTTCGAGAAGACATAATACTAAACGCCCTGATTTTCGGTGCAGAAATAGTAACCCTAACACCCTAGATTCTTCCCTCTGTGTTCTCACTGTGCACCCCAGTATGTCTTAATGTTTGTGTGGTGCGCCTCATGCCTATGGTCGTATATTGTTGCAGTTACTCGTTGTGTGCCTTTAGTCTTCTTGTGCTAAACATCGTGGTTGCGTCTTGTTGGGTGTTGAGTGGCGATGTAGAGTCAAGTGTGTTGTTACTTCTACACGCACGCACACACCTTAAACAAAAAAAAAATTGCACTTGTTTCCAGAGTTGTTGTTGTAACAATGAGGAGGTCGTTACATATGGTATCAGAGTCGGTTCGACCCATGACTTGGGATTCGCTATGGCTTTCATTGACATGATTAGATTTGATTATATTGTTGTTGATCGAGTTGATTGTGTGCATGCAGGTAATCATGGTTAGAGGGTGCCGCAGAGGTAGACGATGGGGTGCTAGGGGAGGAGGCGTGGCACCTCTAGCAACATCCATGCCTGAGGGGTCTAACCCCCAGGGAGGCGAGCAGGTTCTCGGACAGGAGCAGATAGCGGTTGGCGATGTGATTGGGATGATGATATCCTTTCAGCGCATGTCCGAGGCTCTGATCAGTCGATTGGACAGAGATGAGGCCAGGGTGCCCGCACCTGCTGAGGTTCCGCCGCGTGCACCGGACGTTACAGGTAGCATTCACCGTGAACTCGAGAAGGTAAAATTTCCCGAGTTCTTTGGTGCCCCGAACGTCGCAACCTCCGAGGCATGGTTGGAGAATATGGCGATGTGCTTCACACTTCGCGATTATACCTCCAACATGAAGGTATGCATGGTGGTCTTTCAACTAAAGGGGAGCGCTCTTCTATGGTGGAATATGCTCCTGCCACAACTAAACATGACCATTGAAGACGTGTCATGGGAACTGTTCAAGGAACGGTTCCGAGAGAGGTATCTTTCTGAGGAATTCATTGAGCGTCATCTCAATGAGTTCAACACCTTACGACAGGGAGGTCGTACAGTGCCCAAGTACGAGGCACGTTTTATGGAGCTGCTCTGGTATGCTCCACACCTTAACACTGAGAAGCTCAAGGTAAACAGGTTCGTGTTTGGCCTTAACGGTAGCCTGCGTGCAAAGGTTAGGATTTTGATGCCTCAAACCTTGCACGACGCTGTCCAAAAGGCCCTCATAGCAGAGGAGGAGCTTATCAACGAGGGTCAGACCAGGACTCCAGCGAGACCTGCAAGGCAGGGTTCATCTGGTTCGCCACAGCAGCAGACACCAGAAAGACATATGCCGGGGTATCGTGGATTCCAGAGGGGATCCACGTTCACTACACCTCGACGACCACCGCCTCAGCAGCAGACACCTTATCGAGGACCACAGTAGCAGCAACAGCGTCACCCGCAACAACAACAACTTAGGCCAGTTCAGCAGAACAGACCAGGGTTCCAGGCTGGTGGGCAATCATCTTCTACGTCGGGTACCACGACTACAGGGCCGAAGAAGGGGTGTTGGACATGTGGGGAGCCACACTACCAGCGCAAATGTCCTGTGGATAGGACCAGAGCGTCCGGATCAGCTGGACCCGCTACAGTGGGAGATATGGGCAAGGCCCATCAAATTCACACAGCGGTGAATAACCACCAGGCAGAGCACCAGTCGACTGTGCTCAAGACGACAGGTACTGTCGCTGACCAGACCCTTAGTATTTTGATTGACCCAGGTGCTACTGAGAGTTTCATTTCTAGTGCAGCGCTAAAAAGGATTAAGGTAAAGGAAGTCGAACATGATGAGTTTATCTTTGTAGAGATGGCTTCTGGAGCCAAACAAAAGGTTGGAGGAAAGGTTACGGGCTGTGCCCTTAACCTAGGAGAGTTTGTCATGAGGGTCAACTTGTACGTCACGATCTTAGGATCTTTTGACATCATGATCAACATGGATTGGTTGGAATCGCATGAGGCGATACTCAACTGTAAGACGAAATGGTTGAGCTTAGTCGACGATGAAGGACAGAGACGTGTGATAGTAGGACGGAACCAGGGAGTATCCCTGAGGTTCGTCTCTTCCTTACAGTTACGGAAGAGTATGCGCAAGGGGTGCAAGCTTTATGCGATCCTTGTGATAAATGAAAAGGGAGTGGTGGAAGGTCTAGAACACCTTCCGGTGGTGAAGGAGTTTGCGGACATATTTCCATAGGAGTTTCCTGGGATGCCGCCAGAGAGAGAATTGGAGTTTACAATAGACCTGAAACTGGGGACCGAACCGATAGCAAGAACTCCTTATCAGATGTCGACCCCAGAGTTGCAAGAGTTAAAAATCCAACTGAAGGAGTTGTTGGACCTGGGACTGATACGCCCTAGTGTGTCACCATGGGCTGCACCAGTTATTTTCATTCGAAAGAAGGATGGATCTTGGAGGCTTTGCATTGACTACTGTCAACTGAACGAGGCTACGATCAAGAATCAGTATCCCTTACCAAGAATTGACGATCTATTCGATCAAATGAAGGGTGCGACGGTGTTCTCCAAGATCGATTTGTGATCAGGGTATCACCAGTTACAGATCAAGGATGATGACGTCCCTAAGACTGCCTTTAAGATGAGATTTGGACATTATTAATTTACTGTTTTACCTTTTGGACTGACAAACGCCCCAGGGGTATTCATGAGTTTGATGAACGGGGTGTTCCGTGAGTACTTGGACAAGTTCATCCAAGTATTCATTGACGATATTATGATCTACTCTCGGACGATGGAGGAGCATGACGAGCACTTGCGCTTGGTACTTCAATGTTTACGAGAACACAAATTATATGGGAAGTTGTCCAAATGCTCTTTTTATCAATCGAGGATTCACTACTTAGGGCATGTCATCTCCAGCGAAGGTATCGCCATGGATCCAGCCAAGGTTGAGGCTATTATGGAATGGCCGATGCCGACTAATGTCACAAAAGTGCCGACTAATGTCACAAAAGTGTGTAGTTTTATGGGTTTAGCAGGGTACTATCGACGGTTTGTCGAGGAATTTTCAAAGATAGCAAATCTGATCACGGAATTGTAGAAGAAAAATAAGAAGTTTTCTTAGACAGAGAAATGTGTGGAAGCATTTCAGAGGCTTAAAGAGTTGTTGAAAACAACGCTGATACTAAAGGTCCCTGACATGGACACAGATTTCTTGGTTTGCACTGACGCATCCAAGGAAGGGTTAGGCGGAGTCTTGATGCAAGACAGACGAGTGATTGCTTACATTTGGAGAAAACTGAGAAGGCATGAGGAAAACTACGTGATGCACGATTTGGAGTTACTAGCCATCGTATATGCCTTGATGGTTTGGAGACACTACCTTGTTGGACGAAAATTTGAATTAAAGACTGATCATTGTGGACTATAACACATTTTCACGCAAAGCGACCTGAACGTGCGACAACGGCGTTGGTTGGAATTTCTTAGCGAGTACGACTTCAAGATTACTTACATAAAGGGAATAGTGAACCGAGTGGCAGATGCTTTGAGTCGGAGGCCACGCATCTGTTCGTTGTTACCTCTTCAAATGAACCTACATGAGAAGATTCTCTCTTTACAGCGTGACGATGACTGGTTCAAAGAAGTCGAGGATTTTATCGGACAGAACACAATGATGGTACCACGATATGAGGGGTATTCATTTGATAGCGATGTTTTATTGAGGTTTAGAGGTTGGATTTACGTACCGCCAAATGAAGAGTTGAGGATGTTGATCCTGAGCGAGGCTCATAGAGCAGTTTACATGGCTCACCCGGGAGTTACGAAGATGAGGGCAGACCTTAAGCCCTTGTTCTTCTGGAAAGGAATGAAGGCCGACATAGTCAACTCTTTGGCTAGATGTCTAGAGTGTCAGCAGGTAAAGGCTTAACATAGACACTTGACAGGATTACTTCAACCCCATGCCATTCCGGAATCGAAATGGGAAGTCATTTCAATGGATTTTATTGTTGGATTGCCACTGATGGCAAGGAGACACGACTCAATTTTTGTAGTAGTAGACACTCTGACGAAGAGTGCTCACTTTATTCCTGTGCATACGACGTATCAGGCACCGGACATAGCGAGAGTTTTCATCAGTGAGATTATGAGGCTGCATGGCATGCCTAAAAGGATTATATCCGATCGAGGATCGGTGTTTACTGGACGATTTTGGACGAGTTTCCAAGAGACCTTGGGAAAACAACTTAACTTTAGTACTGTGTATCACCCAGAGACTGACGGAAAGACGGAACAAACGAACCAAACCTTGGAAGACATGTTGCGCATGTACGTGATGGACCAACAAAAGCGTTGGGAGGAATTCTTGCCTCTAGTAGAATTCGCTTATAACAACAGTGACCAGAGCACCATTAAGATGGTGCCTTTTGAGTTCCTTTATGGGTGACCATGTCGGATTCCCTTGAGTTGGGATCATCTTGAGGATAGGGTCCTGGTTGGACCAGAAGCGATCCAAGAAATGGAAGAGAAAATGCAAACCATAAGACAACGGATTAAAGAAGCGCAGGATCAACACAAGAGTTATGCCGATGTGCACTGAGTTGACCGTAGTTACGAGCTCGGCGATCGAGTCTTCTTGCAGTTTAAACCGCATAAGAGTTCGATCAAGTTTGGGAAGGGAGCTAAACTCTCTCCTAGGTTTGTGGGACCTTTAGAGATTATGGAGAGAAAGGGGCCCGTGGCCTATCGACTAGCCTTGCCTGATTCTTTGAGGTGTATGCACGATGTTTTTCATGTATCTATTTTGAGATATTATGTTAGTGATCCTACACACGTGATTTACATGAGTTCCTTGCAGGTATCGGACGAGGGAGCGCTCACGGCTGAGCCAGTCTGCATTTTAGATCATCGCGTTTGACAGTTACGATGTCGAATGGTAGATCAGGTCAAGGTCCAGATATCCACCTGGATCATAATATGTGGTTTATAAATAGGAATGATAAATACACTTTATATAGGCCATGCATGGGGTCATGAACCATCATAGAGACCTTGTAGAGGTAATCGTTGTTGTATGTGTGGGAGATGGGAATAATTATGACATTTTTCAAAGTATGGATGGGCCACATTTTTTAGAGCATGGCTCAAGGCCAAAAATTAATGAATTCACTATCAAATTTATTTTTAGGGCTCATGGGCCATGCACATGAGAATACATCATCATAAAGGACCTATAAAAGGAATGTTTGGATTTAAAGTGAGATATGGGAATAAATATAATGATCAATGCATCATGTATGGGCCTTAAATCTATATTTATGGTTGGGTGATTAAAACTAGGTAGTTGGGTTCCAAAAAATTCTTCTAGGGCTCATGAGACATAC
>ML790521.1:161397-195480 GCA_009831015.1 Picea engelmannii | reverse complement strand
GGAGTTTTACGTCTATAATCTGGGTGGTTAATAAATGTTTTAGCACTATTTTAGTTACTTGTTTATATTCTGGTGCATCAAGGTATTTCTTTCAATTACAAAACTAATGATGGGTCCCTGTCTTCTTTTGGGAGGGTACCCATCAGTCATTCTTGGGTCCACTCCTCCCCTTTGGATTGTGAACATATCATCATTTGAGCGCCAGAAATGAACTATTCCTAAGCCGAGACAAGATAAGTGTTCTCTCGTATCATTTAATATTAATTTTACTAAACTATTCTTAACACATTTATTGAGTCTATTGTTTTCCCCTTGCAGGTTTGCACAAACATGATGGGAGTGAATTAGGGAACGCCCTCATGCTCATAAAGGTATTCGAGTTCTGGTCTGGGCACAGAGACACAACTTCATAGATTCTGTTTACTGGTGGTACATGAGTCCTTACTCTAGGGAACTCTACTGTAATAACTTTTTATCCAGGTTCTCAAGGATTATGCAGGTTGTAATTTACACTTCTTTAAATAAATATACAGATTGTTGAGAACCTATTTTGAACATTAAACAATTAACGGTACAACTAATGTAGCATGATTTGGTAGACTATTTAGTCAATGTGGATCTGCAGTTGTATACATCAGGAACATATAAATTTATATAAAAAAAGATTGTTATTTGTTTATCCACTTTTATGGTACCTGTACAAAATCTGAAATGGTACTGTGCATATATATACATCTATATACAATGGTTATGATTGACATCGTAACAGTATTATTTTTTTTAGGCTTGAGTACATATATATATATATATATATATATATATATATATATATATATATATATATATATATATATATATATATATATATATATATATATATATATATATATATATATANCACAATTATCTTTTGTAAAAGCATGTCCTCTTTTAAAAGTTACCAAAAAACCTACAACAACTCTAACATTCCTTATGCCTGATTAAACATATACATGCATAATTATCTATACATGTATAATCCCAATTTCATTAGTAATTAGAACTTACATTAGATTTACTATCTCTGCTCCGTGAGAGAAAAAACCTTGGGAAGGAAAGATGGATCACCCGAGGGACTGTATAGCAGAGAAGGGGATGCCTGAGCCTGGGCCTGGAGGGTGAGTGACCACAAGGAAAATGAAACCATGATAGTTATTGTAAACTATTGAATTGGGATCATGCACCCGATGGTGTTATAACCCTAATTTGCACCAGATATTCTTACCTGGCATCAGGCCATATCATGTTACATATTTTTCCAAGCCTCTACTGAAAAACTTCTTAAAAAACACCCTTTTTGAAGGCATGCGTGCCCTACTCGACTACTGCACGCGTGCATACGCTAGCTGACCCACTACAACCTGTGTATACCTATAAAAGCACGAAAAATGGAAAGTTGGTGACGAAACACACAGTTTCAGGTAAGTTACCTAAACCGTTTGATTGCCCATAAATAGTCATTCAACAAGATACCTAGCCCTTTCTAGCCTATAAAAGAAGGGGTAGGGTTCCCATCTAAAGAAATAAAAATAAGAGTAAAGAAACTCTACTCGATTTTGCATTCCCTTTGTCCCGACCTTTTTCCATCCTTGTGTGAAGAAAAGCATAGAGCAAAGCAATTGGAGTACAGTTGAAGAGGAGCCCAGGACCAGTTTCGTGGAGCCATGGCTGCTCACATTTTGTAAGTTATTCTTGTGAGTTTAATAAAGAAATACTTTTCCCGTCCCACCATATGAGATTGTCAATGTTTAATATTGATTATGTATTGATTAAATATCTAACCCATTAGTTCATAGATCAAATGCATGTGGATTTCTTTGTTTGTCTTTTGTGAATGCAGGTCATCATTGGCAGGAGAGTTGCATTCAAAGAGTGACCAAGTGTGAAAAGGGATCGACATCAAACACAAAAAATAAGGTACGTTAACTTGATATTTTAACCTTGTATCTACACATGAATACTGGGGTTATGATGGGATGTTGGTAATAAGTAGGATACTTTAGGTCATTTATGTATGCATGATAAAACCCTTAATTCTAGTCCGTAGGGGGATTTCCCACCCACAACAAAATTGGCGACCATACTGGGGATCTCTAGGGTTTTCTGGGAATACTTTTTGGGTAGTTTAAATTGGTTTTATTACCTTCATTTTGAGTTTTGCAAGAGTCTGAGCTTGTAGAGATTCTGGTCTTCCATAACAGAATTCTCTGCATGATTTCTTGATTGTTTAAATTTTCTTTCCAGGAATTTACAGAGGTATATGCGGCCTACGGAATCCCTGCCCACGTATACATGTGCCCTACCTTTGGACAACCCGTGTATATTCGTTGGGCTGCTAAAGTGTTAGTTGCGTGCTTCAGTCCAGAAATCTTTTTTATAAAAAGGAGAGGCATTCATCCTCTTCCCTGTTAGGAGAGATTATTCTTAGGAGTTTCCTGGATTTGTTGTTGGTTTTTGTATTGCAGTCTTTAGCATAAAAATAACCTTATTTTAGCTTTGTTTTTACAGAGTTCTCTTGCATTTTATTTATCGGAATATTTTTCTCTGCCTCTGGGGATTCTAGTTTTCAATACCAGAACTCCCTACCTGTGATGGGCTATATTTTTCTCATTTTATGAGTATTTAATGAACCATACGCGCCCTGCAGTACCTCTTCCCACATGCATACACACTCTGAATTTAGACAACACGTGTATATATGTGTTCTATTGAAGTGACAGTCGCATGTTTGTATCTGGGAGGTTTTTTGACAAAGAGAGGCATTCATCCTCTTAATTTTCAGAAGCCAGTCTTCTTAGGAGTCTTTTTAGTCTCTGCCCTAGTCTCTGTGATCACAATCCATATCCTAGGTTTGACTTTGGCATAGTTTGTTTCTCATCAAAAGATTGCTTGAATTTTTTTTAGAGTTCTAGACAAATCTGTGAGTCTTTTCTAATCAGCCTTTTGAGTTTGGTCAGTGACTCCATGAGATCTGCAGAAGGGCCATAAGTTATATTTGGTTTATGTTGTCTTCACTTTCTCTTTTTGCTTGTCTCAGAAAAGAAAAAGAATGCATGTTCAGATTTCTTGTTTGCAAGCATAAAAAAAATAAAAATTCTTGTTATTTCTTGATTTGATTCAATAGTTGGTAGTTTGCATTGAATAATTAGGAAAAAAAAATTCTTTCATAAGTTCTTGGTTGTTTTCTTAGAATAATAAGTAGCTCATAGTCGAGAAATTTTTTTTTTTGAGTTTGTTGTTCAAAGATCTTAGAAAAAATATAGTTTGAAAAGTTGGTTAAAAGTGCAAATCTGATTTTGTCAAGAATAAGTTATTTTGTTTCCATCTTTTGTTTATATTCACTTTTGTATCTCAAAACATCACTAGTTTCACTTTCATAACCTTTGAATTAAGACAAGCCACAAAAAATTAATGATTAATTAAAATTAACTAGACTTTATGTTTGTAGGGTCCATTAACTAGTCTAGGCTAGAGCCTTGATTTAGGTTGGAGAGGAAACTCTTCAAGGCTGAAAAACATACATAAGAGTCTGTGCTAGGGAGTGTTAAAAGTCCAGTATCATGAAATTTATCTGGGACCCCCCTCTAACATAGGGGATAAACACAAGGTCGCGTGCGGAAAGGTAGTAGAGATAACCCCTCCAAAGTTGGACCAGTCGTAGTGGGGAACGCATATAGAGGGCTTGTCTTGGGATTCCATTGATAGCATTTGCCACGGAGCTTTGTGGGTATCGAATCTATTCAAGGTCCTCAGTCATCTTCCAGACCACTTGTTTTCGATACCCTTGACAGGTTTCGACCTTGATACCCTTCTCATTGCGGTCCACCTGACTGTTGACTGTACCCGCCTGGTGACTGTTCACACACTAGCAACCTAGTTGCCTTTATTTTAGGGACTTATACAGGTGACTGTGGGGGTAGACCGCAGTACCTAGGACAGACATCGAGCCACACTTTGCAGAGTATACCCAGAGGGTGCTTCCGTATTCAAGTTTCACTTGCACTGGTGAGTTTCTCTAGTGTTGGTTGTTGTAACTGTTCTTCCAACTAGTTAAGTGATTTCTTGTCTTATCTCGTAGGGACTTTTTATAGTGTGTGTTGTTTTTGAACAAATAGAAATCCCTAGTGTCTCATTGATCTTCTCACACAGTGGAGGATTAGGAGATCCGTCTGTCATGAAGGCTTCTTGGCCTGCCACTGGATACATTGGAGCCACCCACGCCATCGCTAAGGCAAAAAATAGACCAACAAGGGTCTTTTGAGGCAACCAGGTCATAGGAAATTGTACCTGACAAGCCTCCGAGGGACAAACTCTCGTTTCCAGAGGAACTAACCACTTCAAACCGTAGATAGGAAGCTCTTGGTCCATCCGAAACTCCGACCACTGATCTTTCGGTGCCCATCATTGTACAAATCCATCCTTACGAATGCTAGACAATGTCATAAGAAACAATGGAAACAAATGCTGCCACTTCTTCCGGGAATTCTCCTATTCCCACTACGGTTGTCACCACATGGGGTGTTCCACCTCCTAACCCACTTTCGTCGGTCTGGGCCACCATGGTCTCAAACGCCTCTACCTCAAGCAGTGGTCGGATTCTGTCTATGGTGGTGGCCACTTCTCCTTTCACTTAGAGTGTGACAGGCCCTCCATTCTCATACAGGATGCCTAGCTCAGGTACAAGCCCTGTACTTTCCTCCTCCACTCTATAGACTTTAGGTCTGGGGACAGGGATCTCTAATGCTCCCCTACAAAGATACATCGAGGGAAATTTTGCTTCCTTTAATGCTTTCCCTTACGAAGGGGGTCATATACCTACTTCATCCCCTTCGCTCGACAATGCTTACCAGTATTCTGCTAGACCGAACACACACCATATTTAGTTTAGAGCAGGGAGTCAAGGATTGCCCTCTCATAACACATCGGTAGGTTCAACATTATTCTCTTTGTTTGGTGCATTTGGTAACAACGCTTTCTCGTCAGCTACTTTCATGACTGGGGGAAATCCCGGTTATGGACAATCAAATCCTATGCAGGGTATTATTCTTGCAGAGGGGGCAAACCCAACAATCCCTTCCACACAAGGACCTTGGAATTCTTAGCAGGGATCACTTCCCTCATTAGGGATGCTGATCGAGGGCAACCTCTTTCACAACCAATGGAACCCCAGGCAAGGTGCATGACCTATTCCCATGGGATCAACATGGGGCAGCCCTTCCCAAAGCCCTTCGAATGAAATGCATGCTCAACCATCTACATCCTATTTCGGGAATCATCTGATGATGTCTCTGCAAACACAGAATCCATACACTGGTCATGGCCATGGTTTTTACCAGAACCTTTGCCAATAACCCAACTTTTCCTGGCAACCTAGTGCCAGTCAAACTCCAGGCCCCTTTTTTGATGGTTACAACCAACAGGCCAAACTACCTTTCCTGGCAACCTTGCATTTTACAGACTTGACAAGGTTGTTGAATGACCATATCTGTCACGATCCGTGTTGGCCCCCTATCCCGACGAAGTTTCCTTCAGACATACCAAAATTTGAATCCAATCCTAACGAATATCCAGGAGATCATGTGACTACCTTCCACCTTTGGTGCTCGTCTAATTCATTAAAAGATGACTCCATACAGTTGCGTTTGTTTCAACACACTCTCATTGGGAGTGCTGGAAAATGGTACATTGAGCTTGACCACTCAAGATACTCTTCCTTCGGTGAATTGACAATGGATTTCTTAAACCATTTCCAATTACCTGTGAGATACGACGTCGGCACAGAATTGTTGGCCAATTTCGCAAAGACAAAGGAGGACCATATTTCTATTCATATCCGAGAATGGAGATGTCGAAAGAGTTTGATTAAAGTACTAGTTCCACCAGCATTCTTTCTTGAGTGGTTCCTTAAGTCTTTGGTCCCACAGTTATCCAAAGACTTCGCAACATCGGGAGTGTTTTCCGAAGATGCAATCATGAGAGCTCAACAACTTGAGCTGATTTATTCTCAGTCTGGTATACTATATGAAATTTTTCCGAATGCGCCACGGTCAATACTTGATAACACCAGACAAAGACTTGGACCTCATGCTGATGGTATTGTTGGTTCAACACAAATAATCCCATGGAACAGCTAAAAAAACAATTGTAGAAACTATCTATACAACACACAACGTCCACCCAGACCACAGGTCTGGTTGCTCCCCCTACCCAAACGTCGTATGTACACAGTGTGAAATCGACAAATCGAAAGGCCACCCAACAGCCTGATGGAAAAAATAAACAACGTAAAAACGGTAACAGTGATAAGAAACCCACTAATAATTCTGGCGGGGGGAATACCTAAAAGAGGAAGGCAAAGTATCCATGTAACTTGTGCATGGAAGACCACCTGAATCACCAGTTCCCTCAGCTTTTAGAGGCCCAAAATTTATTGTCACAGCAACAACTGGCTATGTTAACGAATCCATTTCAACATGGACAAAATCTAACTCAAGCCTCTACAAGCACGGAAGGGGGCAGTTAAGGACCCCCTTCGTCTGCAAGTAATATAACATCCGCGACTATGTATATGATGAAAGGTGATGCCTATATATCGACTAGAGCACATGAATACAGTAAGCCAAGTACCTATGAGAAAGGCAAAGAAGATGAAATCCCATCTCTTCCTCTTCAAATCAAGAATACATTGGGCGAAACCATGACACAAATCCCAAAAGGTGCGTACAAAAAATCTTCTCATAACCCAAATGCAAGGGCCGCCCAGAACTCCTCTGTGGTGGAGGATTTATCTCAAACCCCTTGTGTGATGTCTTCTTTGGAGGTCCCAGAGAAATGCTTTGTTATCTTCCTTAGGATCTGTCGAGACTTGTAATCCGGGTACAATCATGCTTGATATGACCGACTTAAAACCTCGTCTTCCTTACCACGTAGCATTCCATATAGTAGTGGCTTGCACCACGAAAACTTTTACTCGAAACATTTTCCACATGGTGGTTTATGAGGGTGCCTTGACATGCGTAATGTCTTTGGCGTGTTGGAAGTCCATTGGCCAACCTGCTTTTTCTCCGTCACCTACTATTTTTACCGCTTTCAATGACCGTTCATTCTGACCACATGGCATCATCCCTTCTTTCCCTGTGCAGTTAGGGGGGAAAACCGTGTACGTCAAGGTTGAAGTAGTTGATGCATCGCTCGACTACAATCTCTTGTTAGGAAGGAGTTGGACCTATACCATGCAAGCAGTGGTCGCTACATTTTTCTGGGTCTTGTTGTTTCCACATGAGGGTTGGATCATGACCATTGATCAGTTGTCTTTCTCCCATTCTGACCCTTCATTAGGAGCGTCTACAGTTCCAATGATTGATAACCCTCAACCTGGCATTGTCCACATAGGGGTTGGCCTATGCACACCTTTGATGGGTACTTTTGATTACCTGCCTCCTCAGGGCGATGTTAAGTTCATATTAGACCATCATAAGGTTGAGATTTTCCAGGTCTCGTCGTTTCGTATGACTTACTTCAATGATTCGTGGATTCTTCCTTCCCCATCAACCACGATGGAAGGGATAGGGCACCATGGTATGGCCATGCCCTTGTCTGTGATAGAATTTGTGTACTCTATAGTCCAACAAGCTTCCGCTGACCATGATCCGACTCCCACACAAGAGTTAGATCCGATTCTAGAGCCTATTTGGGCTCAAGGTTCTCTTGTCGATACTAATTATTTAGACTTAGTCGTGCGCTCCAACGAAACGATTATTGAAGAAATGAATAGTCTGAACAAACCCTAGGACAATATCCATCACATATCTTATTTCTTCCCAGAGTTAAGAAGAATTGAAGCAGGTGACGCAACCCCCGCTCTCACAGCAGTCGGTCGCTCTGCCAGGACCTTCTTCGCTTGAACAGGCTCGAAGGGTCAACGCCCCTCCAACTCCTCTCAGGAGTTTTCATCACCCACAGGATCCTTCTTGGTTGATTTCCTCTTCACGTATCAGGAAATCGGATCTCGCGATATCGCAAGACTCGTAACACCGCTTCGTGCCACTCAATGTCGAAACCCCGATCCTCGATGGTCAACGGTCAATACTTCGGGATATTGCTACTCGCGATGTCGAACCCTTGTATTCCGTAACCCTGGGTGAAGAAATGCCGATGCCACGTGTTATGCCCACGCAGTCTCCGTGGGACCTGTCGCGACTCGGGACTTCGCTGTCTCTCCGTGCTCCTTCCAGCGTCGAAAACGCCAAAGTGCCGAATCTCGACTCCACAGGGTCTCGTGCCACCTTTCCGCGCTCCAATCGACGGTCTTGTTTAAGTCGGGAAATCACGACTCGTGATCTCGACGTGCATGCAATACTTGCACTCGCCAACCCCGATATGCCGATGCACGATGGCCTATGGGTTCTGCCTGTTCTTGAAGACTTCCTTCTTCAAGAAGTTCAAGTCGTTGATTCTCTTCCTCTTGAAGAGTTCTCAGCTTTACCTCCCTTTCCCTGTGTAAACTTCACTGGGGTCTATTCCCACCGTGAAATTCAAGGTGCTATCCCTCTTGAGCTTCTGTGACTCTGACTCCTTCAGAGCTTTCTCGACCACGTTCCCTGTTCTCGACCTCGACCTTCGCCAACCCTCAACAATGCTGAAGATTTTCAGGTTCCATGCACTCGCAGTCACAACAACCTGACTTTTCCTTTCTCATACTTGCTACTGGAAGTTCAGTTCGACCTGCACTCACCTGCACGACTCGAATGATTCAAATCAACTTCGGGTTGAACGAGAATGAGAGTTTAATTGTAGAGCCTCCTCGACGCACTCTATGCGGAGGAATTCGACTGCACTCTATGCAAGAATCTCCTGGCTCAAACAAAGAAATGGTTGAAACTCATTCGTTCATTCTCTCAGGTTTCGAACCTGATATGCAATCACATAAGCAGCATATAGAAGATAAGCATATAAAAAAGCAAGTATGCAACAAAATAACATCAACAACACAAAGAACTCAAACATAGCCATGGAATCGAATCAAGAGATTTCTTCTATTAATTCAATCTATACATGGGGTTTCTCCACGAACTCTCTGCTCTGTTCTCTCTTGCTCTCTATGCTAATGCTGAATAATAATCTGAATAATAATCCAATTACACAAGGAGGGTGCCTATATTCGTTTTCCCTCCTGGAAATAAAACTGTCTAATCTACAACTAACCCTATCTACCAGCATTAAAACTATTTAATGTCTTCTTATCTACATTACAATACAAGTGCACTTCATATGAATGCGTTCATCCAAACGACGGCGCAACAATCTTCCTCGTGATTCAAAAAGGTATGCGCTGGTGCTGTCCAACTGTCCTTCTCTTCCCTCCACGCTGGTTCGCTTTTTGGCGTCGTAGATGCTCCTGCATCATACTCCTCGGCTTGAAAGATTTCATGGGCTCCTGTCCATGAGCTGTTGCACAGTGTGTCCATGCTTCTGAATCACTGCTTCTATTCCCAACTGGCATCCTCCACTGGGTGGGTTTTCCACTTCACCAGGTATTCAAAATACGACTTCCTCCTGGTCTTGTTGCTAACTCGTTTATCCAGTATGCACTCCATCTCTGGCTTCTGCGTAACTGGCAATTGTTTCTGCCACTGGATCACTGGTTCCTCAGTTCCAGTGTCTCCTTCATCCATCCTGTAGGGGTATAAATCCAAAACATTGAAAATCGAAGATATCCCAATGCCCTCTGGCAACTCAAGCTCATATGCATTTTCCTCGAATTTCTTCAGGACTCGGCAAGATCCTATCTTCTTCATCTTGAGCTTGTTATATGTTCCCCTGGGGAACCTTTCCTTCCTCATGTGCTCTAGAACCATGTCTCCAACTTCAAACTGAAGTTGCCTCTTCCTCTGATCGGCTCTGTGCTTATATTCCTGGTTTGTCTTTTGCAGTCGCTGCTTCACTTGTGCGTGAAGTTCTTGCATTGCGTCAACAAATTCTTCAGCCCTCGCGCTGCTAGTCTCAGTCTGTTTTGACTCCCTGAGCTCAGACACTCCTCTCGACTGTGTTCCATACAAAATTTGGAACAAACTCTTACCTGTACTTCGATTCACAGAATCGTTGTACGCAAACTCTTCCTGTGGTAGGATCTAATCCCAACTGGTGTGATGCTCTGTCACCAGGCTTCTCAACAGGTCCCCTAAGCTCCTGTTGACCACTTCGGTCTGCCCATCTGTCTACGGATGGTAAGAAGAACTGAATGCCAAGTCAGTCCCCAACTTCTTCCATAGCGTCCTCCAAAAATGACCTATGAATTTGGTATCCCGATCCGAGACTATGCTTCTCAGCAATCCATGCAATCGGACAATCTCTTTGAAAAATAAATTGGCGATGTGGGTCACATCGCTAGTCTTATGACACGGAATGAAATGTGCCATCTTCGAGAATCTGTCCACCACAACAAAGATGGAATCAACTCCTCGCTGTGTTCTCAGTAAACCTAACACAAAGTCCATGCTAATGGCTTCCCATGGCCTTTCAGGTATGGGCAATGGCTGATAGAACCCTGTGTTCTACTTTCGGCCTTTTGCGTGTTGACAATTCTGCATCGGTCAACAAACCTCTTTACATCTGCACGCATGCCTGGCCAAAAATATGATTCGCTCAGCTTGGCGAATGTTTTGTCATGTCCGAAATGACCTGCTAAGCCTCCACTGTGCTTTTCCTTTACCAAATTCTCTCTTATAGAGAAATCTGGAATGCACAATTGATTGCCTTCAAACAACAATCCATCCTGGATCAGGTAGTCAATCCAAGGACTCCTATCCCTGAGAAATGGGTTCTCGACTACTTCATAAGCTTCCCCGAAATCAACATCACCTGCATACATATCCTTCAGGCTTTCAAACCCCAAAGTTTTGACCTTGAATTCTTGTAGCAATAAACATTTCTAGCTCAAGGCATCTGCTACCTTGTTCGTAGTCCCCGAAATGTGCTTTATGAAAAAGGTGAAATTCTGCATATATTCCACCCACTTCGCATGCTTCTGATTCAGCTTCTCTTGCTAACTCACGAACTGTAACGCATGGTTGTCACTGTATAGGACAAATTCTTTGGGTATGAGATAGTGCCTCCACTTTTTCAATGCCTGGATAATGGCATAGAATTCTTTATCATATGTGGAGTACTTCAGTTTTTCATCATCCAACTTCTCACTATAATATGCTACAGGCCTGTCATCCTGACTCAAGACCCCTCCGACAGCATATCCACTGGCGTCACACTTCACCTGGAAGGTTTTCTAGAAATTAGGCAGAACTAACACTGGCTGCTCTGTTATCTTTTGCTTCAACAGATTGAAGCTCCTTTCAGCCTCTGCTGTCCAATGGAAAACCTTATGCCACTTCTTCACAGTGTCCATCATTGCGGCACTGATTCCACTAAAATTCCGAATGAATTTCCTGTAGAAGCTTGCCAAACCGTGAAAGCTCCTTACCTCAAAAACATTTCTCGACGATGGCCAATTCCTGATCACTTCGACCTTCTCAGGATCCATCTTCAACTCATTTGCTGAAATCACATAACCCAAATATACGAGTTCTATCTGCATGAAGGAACACTTCTTGAAATTTATCAGCAGCTTCTCCTGCTGTAATCTTCTCATCACAATGGCCAAATGCCTCAAGTGCTCAGCCTTTGTCTTGATGAAAATCAATATGTCGTTTAGGTACACCACCACAAATTTGCCAATGAATTCCTGCAGGACTTCATTCATCAGCCTCATGAACATGTCATTTAGAGTATTTGATACCTAGCTTGGTGTGCAAGGTATGGAAGGTATTGGTGAACTCCAGAACTACTTGGCCCCTCTCTTGCCGCAGTGTGGTCCATCTCATGTATTGTTCCTCATAGTTACCAACAGGGTAGTACTGTTCCTTTACCGCATCCACAAAAAAATCCCAAGTGGGCTCGGCCCCATATATTCCAGACTCCCTTGTGAAACTTTTCTCCCAGTAAGTTTTCAAACAATGTTTGACATGGGGGAGAGCCTTAAGGAGTGGGAAGGTGATCTTTTCCTTGTCTGAAAAATTATGAACATAGAAATAACCTTCTAGCAGATTTAACCATTTATCTAGGGCATCCGCATCTATTTGACCTTCAAATACGGTAATATCAAAATTAACCTATACCTTGAAAGGCGAGGTGCCTCCAAAGTGGCCACTTGATGAAGATGTGCTTGATGTTATTGGTAGGCGTTGAAGGATGTGGGTAAAATTCTCCATCATTTCGTCCCTCTGTCGCGTGAGAGCTTGCTCGAGAAACAGACTGATAGGATCGTCTGCTCCATCGTTTTTCTTTTCTTCTTCCATTGAGGGTTTCTTGGGTGTGCGAGAGAGATTGTCCTCAAGAGAGACAAGCTCGAGACCCAACTTGCTATACTCGGACCTTGTCAGGGACATGCATTGAAAAACGATCAAGAGCAGCCTGCTCTGATACCACTGATCCAGATTATTTTCGGAATGAAATGAGAGCGGAGATATAATAAAGAAATGCACAGAGATACTACAGATATTCAATAATATAACAGAAATGTATCAGAGATGCAACCATAAACACAGATATATAGTAATACACGATTTCTATTAATCAAAGAAATGTACAGAGACTGTAAAAATACAGAGTGAAAGACTCGCTAGAATGGTGGCAGCTTATCTCTGAGAAGAGATGTGATGGCTACTCGCATTCGTAAGAACATGGTTACAATGAGGCTCTCGAGGCCTTTTTACAATAATCAGGAGGCTCTGGAGGCCAAAAGTCATGTGGGCCCCGTTTGGGTAAGTTGGTGCATCAACTTCCTGGGGTCGTAACTTTTGCATACGATCTCCGTTTTAGGTGTGTGATAGCTTGTTGGAAAGGTATCATCGAGGAGATTCATTTTGGGGACTCAATAATGTCTTTGGATATCATTGAGAAACTCAATCTCGAAAAACCTTCATTTAGGCCCTCAAAATGGCCTCGAAAAATAAAACCTACTAAAAATAGTAAATTGCCAAAATTGCCATAAAATTGTTTTGAGCCAGCTGGAAAAGGTGGGTGACCACCAATATCCACCTCGATCAATCCTCCCTCCTTAGGAAGAAATGGTTTCCATTGCGTTGAGTTCCCGGGGGAGAAGGGAAAGTGTTTGTTGAATCTGCATCTTGGTGAGCTACTTGTCTTGTTGGAGACATCGCGCTGTTTGGTTTGTTGAAGGTCATCATAAACCTATGGCTGGAAGGGTTGGACCTTTTTAACCAGTCTGGCTACATGAGATGATTGTGTGTAGAAGGAATCTTTGTGCTTTGTTGCAACCTTGTCGACCTTCTTTTGTTGGATAGAAGGTGCTTGGGCCAAAGCTGTGGTGGTTGCGGTATCCTTTTGTTCCCCTTTAGAACAGATTGTGGAGAAGATGAATTTGCAGTATGAGATACTACCTTGCGGAACTGTTTAGGTGGAGCAGTAGTTGGGACTACCTCTGGTATCCTGTAGAGAGGACCCCCCAGAGTAATAATGACACTACGAGGTCGAGACTCATAGATAGCATGGCGTTTCCACATATATGGTTGACCTAAGACGACATCACAGACATCCAATGGGGCAACATCACATAATACCTCATCCTTGAAGGGTTGGATGTCGTATGATAATCGACACTGTTGGATGACACGAAGATCTTGTCCTTGGTGAAGCCACCTGATGTTGTATGGTTGTGGGTGTGGTGTTGTCGACAATCCCAACTGTTTGACGACCTCTGCTGAGATGAGGTTCTTCTGGCTTCCACAATCAACAATAAAATGCAGTGGGGTCCCCTTCACCCATATCTGTGAATGAAAAAGTCGCTCCCCCTCTTCTGGATCTGTTGGTTCTTGTGGTTGAATTGTTGCGGTCATGACAATAGCAGTGGGGTTTGCGTCGATGATCTGTCTTTTACCAGTATTTTCTAGAATCAGATTCTGAATCAGGGTTCGACTCCTTGTCTTTGATCTTGGCCACCAATGACTGTTTTGAGCGACATTCATCCGTGTTGTGCCGGGGGCTTTTGTAGAAATCACACCATTTTCCGGTGTCCTTCTTTGTCTTCCCATGACCATTCTTTTCCTATGGCTTGGACTGGTTTTCGGGAGACTGTTTCTTAGGGTTGTCTTTGTCATAATTTGGTTGTTGTGGATTTGCAAACCTGAACTCCTGTTTTTTCTAGTGCTTAAATTTCTGCTCGATTTTAACAGTATATCGATAGGCAGCATCGAGTGATGAGATGTCTAGAAAATCCATTTTAGTTTGGATGTATCTTTGTAGAGCCCCACGGTATTTTAGAACCAAATGTCGTTCGGAGTCTTTGATACCTAGCTTGGTGCGCAAGGTATGGAAGGTATTGGTGAGATCCGGAACTACTTGGCCCCTATCTTGCCGCAGTGTGGTCCATCTCATGTATTGTTCCTCATAGTTGCCAACAGGGTAGTATTGTTCCTTGACTACATCCACAAAAAAAATCCCAAGTGGTCTCGACCCCATATATTTCAGACTCCTCTGTGGAACTGTGCTCCCAGTAAGTTTCCCACCAATGTTTGACATGGGGGAGAGCCTTAAGGAGTGCGAAGGTGATATTTTCATTTTCTGAAAAATTATGAACAGAGAAATAACCTTCTAGCAGATTTAACCATTTATCTAGGGTATCTGCATCTATTTGACCTTCAAATACGATAATATCAAAATTAACTTGTACCTTGAAAAGTGAGGTGCCTCCAATGTGGCCACTTGATGTGCCTGATGCTATCGGTAGGCATTGAAGGATGTGGGAAAAATTCTCCATCATTTCATCCCTCTGTCGCGTGAGAGCTTTCTCAAGCAACAGACTGATAGGATCGTCTATTCCATCGTTTTTCTTTTCTTCTGCCATTGAGGGTTTCTTGGGTGTGTGAGAGCGATTTTACTCAAGAGAGATATGCTCGAGACCCAACTTGCTATACTTGGACCTCGTTGGGGACATGCACTGAAAAACGATCAAGAGCAGCCTGCTCTGATACCACTGATCAAGATTATTTTCTGCCCTGTGGGCCCTGTTTGGGTAAGTTGGTGCATCAACTTCCCAGGGTCGTAACTTTTGCATACGATCTCCGTTTTAGGTGTGTGATAGCTCGTTGGAAAGGTATCATTGAGGAGATTCATTTTGGGGGATCAATCATGCCTTTGGATATCATTGAGAACCTAGATCTCAAAAAACCTTCATTTAGGCCCTCAAAATGGCCTCTGAAGTTAAAACCCGCTAAAAATAGTAAATTGCCAAAATTGCCATAAAGTTGTTTGGAGCCAGTTGGAAAAGGTGGGTGGCCACCAATATCCACCTGGATCAGCCATACATTCACACACTATGCTATGAAAGGTTCATGCAAAATAATATCAAACAACTCACCAGCTTAAGTACATTTTCATTTACATTACAATTGGGTTCGACCTAAGGATATTACAATCCCCTCCCTTTATTTATGCATTGTCCTTAGTGCATCATGTACCCATATACAACAAAATTTCAAAAATCATCAAAAATATGCGGGTATTCTGCCTGAATTACATCTTCATTCTCCCAAGTAGCATCCTCAGGACCATACCAATTCCATTGGACCTTTACAAGCCCCATGGCTCGATTTCGTAGCTGTTTGATTTTCCGGTCCAGAATGCATACCAGATGCACTTGGAAAGCACCTTCTTGCTCCACCTGAATCACATTCCAATCAATAACATGATTAACATCAGGTATATATTTCTTGATCAATGATACAGATAATACATTATGGACAGACATAGATGCAGTCAATGCAATCATATAAGAGATTGGACCAATCCTCTCTAGGATTTCAAATGGTCCACAATAACGAGCTTCCAACTTTGAACAATTTCCCAACTTCAGGGAACTTCTGTTGGCTTTCACTTTCAAAAATACATGGTCTCCCACTTTGAATTCCCTATGAATTCTTCCCTTATCAGCATAGCTTTTCTTCCTGTCTTGGGCAGCCTTTAAATTTTTCTTTATTTTTATCATTTTCTCCTCCATTTCCTTGAGAAAATCTGGCCCAACCACTGCTCTATCTGCTAGGTTATCCCAACTTACTGGTGTGTTGCACTTTCTACCATAAATTGCCTCAAATGGGCTTATCTTTAGATATGCTTGGTACCCATTGTTATAAACAAACTCTACCAAGTGTAGGTAGTCTTCCCATTTTGATGGCTTATCCATCACATACATCCTCAACATATCCTCAATCTCTTGATTCACCTTCTCTGTTTGTCCATTTGATTCTAGATGATAAGCTGTACTGAAATTCAAATTTGTGGCAAATCCATTAAATAATCCTTTCCAAAATTTTGGATCTCTGTCAGACACTATTGTCTTGGGTATGGCATGTAATTGAGCTATTTCTCTCATATAAACATCAGCAATGTTGGCTTCCTTGTGAGTGAGCTTAACTGGAATAAAATGGGCACCTTTAGTAAGCTTATCCACCACTACCATGATGGAATCATGTTTCTTGTTTGTTCTGGGAAGTTTGGTAATAAAATCCATGGTTACAACTTCTCATTTCCACTCAGGAATGGGCAATGGATGTAGCAAACCAGCTGGGTGTCTATGTTCAACCTTTACCTTTTGACATTCCAAACATTTGGCAATAAAATCAACAACTTCTTTCTTCATGCCTGGCCAATAATATTGGCTTTTGATAGCTGCAATAGTTTTCTGATAACCTGGGTGCCCAGCATAAGGTACATTATGCATTTCTCCCAATATCAGATTTTTCAATTCCTGGGAATTTGGTACATAAATTATGTCCCTGTACCTGAGAATTTCATCATTATCTAGCTTGTATTCTTCAATTTTCTGTTGCAAATTACCTTGATGTAATTTTGCCACTAATTCCTTGTATTGAAAATCTGATTTGCTAGTCTCTATAATTTGTCTTTCAAATCTGATTGGTACATGCTAATGGTTTTAGCATGCAATTCATGCACTCTTCTGTTGAGTGCATCAACCACTTTGTTCTCTTTCCCCTTGATATGTTTTATATCAAAGTCAAATTCACATAGGAATTCTAACCATCTGCTTTGCCTAGCATTTAGAGTTGGCTGATCAAATAAATATTTCAAACCATTATGGTCTATTCTCAGCTCAAACCTTTTCCCCATGAGGTAGTATCTCCATTTCCTCAAGGCATGCACTATGGATTTCAACTCCAAATCATGAGTTGCATAGTGTCTTTCATGCTTCTTCAACTTTCTTGATTCATAACATATAACAAACTCATTTTGAGTGAGGACTCCACCAAGTCCTTCATTACATGCATCTGTGCATACAATGAAGTCTTCATTTGGGTCTGCAATCCTTAGTATTGGAGCATTGGTTAATAATTGTTTCAAGTGTTGGAAACTCTTTTCACACTCCAATGTCCATTGAAACTTCACACCCTTTCTTTGCAAGGAAGTAATTGGGTGTGCAATCTTTGAGAATCTTTCAATGAATCTCCTATAGTATCTTGCAAGTCCCATGAATGATCTGACCTCTAACACATTCTTTGACACTGACCAATTTGTAATGGCTTCTATCTTCTCAGGATCCACTGCTATCCCATCCTTTGAAATGATATGTCCCAAATAATGAATTTGCTTGAGCACTTTCTCAATTTGGCATATAACTGATGCTCCCTTAATACTTGCAAAACCATCCTCAAATGATGTTCATGCTCTTCTTTTGACTTAGAATATACAAGGATGTCATCCAAAAAGACAATGACAAACTTGTCTAAATATTCTCAAAAAACACTATTCATTAAGAACATGAAAACAACTGGTGCATTTGACAATCCAAATGGTACCATTGTGAACTCAAAATGACCATACATTGTCCTAAATGTGGTCTTGCTGATATCTTTCTCTTTAATCCTTACCTAATGGTATCCTGAACTCAGATCTATCTTTGAAAATATCTTGGCATCCTTCAATTGATCAAAGAGATCATCAATCCTTGGCAAAGGATATTTATTCTTCATAGTCACTTTATTCAACTGTTTGAAATCAATGCACAATCTTATTGTCCCATATTTCTTCTTCATGAACAAAACTGGGGAACCCCAAGGTGACACACTTGGGCGTATATACCCCTTCTTCAAAAGTTCTTCAAGCTGGATTTGCAACTCCTTCAGCTCTGGTGTACTCATTCTGTAAGGAGTCTTTGACACTGGAGCTACTCCAGGCATTAAATTTATAGAGAAATCAATATCTCTCTTTGGAGGTAGTCTTGGTACCTCCTTGAACACATCTTCAAAATATTCCATGACTGCATGATCTTCCAAATTTGACACCTTATCTTTAGGTGTCTCTTCCATATGAGCTGCAAATATTTGACACCCTTTTCTGTAACATTTCTTCAGCTACAATGCTAAAATCTCTTTTATGGTTACTACACTGGGAATTCCCTGCACTTTTCTTAGGTTCCCTTCCTCATCCAAACAAGTAAATGTCTTGTTATGATAGTCTAGGATAGCATGATGTTGGTCCAACCAATCCATCCCAATTAGATAGTCATAGGAACCTAAAGTCAAGATGTTCAAATCTTCCCTGGTGTTCAGTCCATTCATGTCCATAAGACATGAATTAACCATCTCATTAACTTTTCTTTTGGCTCTTGTATCCAGCTGCACCAACCAAGATTTTTCATGCTTGCTTCTTGGCAAATGCAAACTTTCCACCATCTTAGGATCTATGTAACTATGACTAGCTCCTGAATCAATTAAAATAGCAATGGTTTGGTTGTTGATCATACCTTCCACTTCAATCATATGTGGTTGATACTATGCTTGCTTGTTGTCTAGGGCTGCATAGATCCTTGGTACATTTCTACCCATTTCCTCCATTGTTTCATCTTGATAAACATTGTGAACATTCCTCCCTTTTTCACCTCTGTGAGGACAATCTCTGAACATATGATCTCCTTTACATCCCCAACATTGAATAGGTGGCTTACTTGGCCTTTAACCCATTGTATCAATCGTTTTAGGTTCTCTAGAATTTGTCTGTCCTCAAGGATTATTTTTGAAGAATGGTGGTTTATTTCCCTTCTTCCTTTGATCCATCTTGAATTTATTTTTGTCTTCCCAAGATTTTTGGAAATTTGGCCTTGCTTTTTGTTGATCATATAGGCATTTAGCTCGTCTTATGGTCTCCTCCAATGTCTTTGGATCATCATACTGTATTTTGTCACTGATGAATGATGGTAATCCACTCAAATACCTCTAAATCTTAACTGTCTCATCCTTGATGAAAGAGACATACTTCAACAGTTCTAAAAACCTTCTCTCATATTCATCAATGGTCATACTCCCAAGCTTGAGTTCAAAGAACTCCATTTTCTTGTCATAGTATCTCTTAGTCAAGTATTTCTTCTCAAAATACTTCTTGAATTCCCTCAAAGTAACACTTTTCTCTTTAATGTGTTTCACCTGCACAAGCTAATCCCACCACATGGATGCATTTCCCTTGAGTTGATAGATATCAATTCTACCTTATGCATGAGAAGAATAATTATGCAATTGAAAATACTTTCTCATGCCCAACAACCATGTCTCTGCATCTTCATCCTTTTTGTGCTCACCATCAAATGTAGGAGGTTTGATTTTGTTCATTTCTCCTCATAGCTCATCCACCCCAGAACACTTATGTTGCTTGACAGGGGATGGAATTGAGTTGTTGTGTGATCTATTATTGGAATGCCTCAGGGAGTGATTGTGATGTCTACTAACACTTATTTCTCTTATTTTTTCATCAGAAGGCCTGTACTTCTAGATTTGCTTGAGCTGCTCTCCTTATCCAATTTATTTTCTATTTTGTTCAAGAACTTCATTAATTTCACATTGAAGTCATCCTACTACTCATTGGCTTTCATAAGCCTTTCATTATTATCTTTATGGATTTGTACATCCTTCTGCAATTTTTTAATGGTCTCTACCATATTCATGTTTTCATCTCTTCCTTCTCCATGTCCATTGGAGTTTGTTTCTCCATGTCCATTGGAGTTTGTTCCTTCAATGCCCAAATGGACATCCATCCCTCTTATCTCATATTCCTTGTTGTAAGTCCCCCATGCCTCATCCATTCCTATGAACTCTGTGTTGATCCTGATCTGATCTAGTTGTTGTTAGCTTTGCAAAAATGTGCAGCCAACAAAACTTTGTCGGGCTAATTGTTTTAATAATTTCATAAAAATATGAACCATTCTGGTTCAATAATATATCAGAAATATTTCTTCCAATTTCCTGGAAAATTGAATTCCTATATCAATTTTATAGGTTAATACTTAGATTCTACTGTCCAATACCTTTCCAACGCCTTCTCCCATGCTCAATTCTGAGTCTTGAGCAAAATGTTATGGCTATTTAAAAATTGCCCATTAATTTTTTTGTTCATATTTCAACTTGGCGCAACTATGCATTGTAATTATGCATTTTTTTCACTTTCTCCATTGGATTTTTCATAAGATCTCAATTGGATTTATTCATATACATATTATGGACACTTTGTCCAAGTTTCACCTTTTTCTGGGTTCCGGGTTGCTAGTTACAGCCTCTTGAAGTTCTAGACCAATTTGTGTTTTTAGTCTGGAATGCTATAGGTATCTTATTTTCTATATTAAACATATTTAACATGCCCAAAAATTTAATTTAGATCTGGGATAGTATTCTATGGTTCAATATATTTCCATTGACTACTCCTACGCCTCAATCTAATCCCAGAGAAGAAAGTTATGGCTCTTGGAAGTTAGATGGGTCTTAAAATTTACCCACCACTGTTTGTGTTGTAACTTTCTCATAAAGGCTCTGTTTGACGAACGGTTTGCACCATCAGAAAGCTCTTTCTAAGCTCTCTCTTTTATCGTGGTTTTTGAGTACCTAAAAAAACTCTTAAGTTTCTTGTTATCACGCAGTTTGTAATGCAAGAAAGGCTAAAGAATAGTAGTTCAAATTGGCGAAACAAGAACCTTCCCCACCCAATGTCACCACAATGGGGAGGCTCTTTCTATTTAGGGAGGCTAGGCCCAGGGGAGACGTCCCTGATAACTTGGGGTTTTGAAAGGGAAAAGGATAATAGTACAAAGACAAATTCCCCCCTCACATATTACCACCAATCAGATAGTCTAGCCAATTTGAAATAACCCCCAAAGAAAATGTACTTGCCTGGAACAAGACAACAACAAGAAATATATATGCAAGCTATGTTCAATGGGGCTAGTACTTCATATGTAAGTGACTATATTATATTCAATGTAAGCAATTTGACAATAAATATTGATGAAATCAATGTTTGCAAAATGGCAATGATAAATATGTCACTTGTCAATAAATATTGGAACGATGTAGCATTCAATGTAACAAATCAGCACTCAATCCAATAAATGTTCTTAACTACCATTCAATTACTTATAAAATGAAATGTTGCTGCATCAATATGAAATAAACAAGGGTGACGTCAACATTCTAGGGTTAGTGTAGTTAGGGTTTCAGTTCAAAAGAGGTTTGAGAGTGTTTGGATCCAATTCTACTTCAATGTTAGAGGTCCTAGATCAGTGCCTTAGGGTTAATGGAGTCATAGGTGAAGAACAAAAAAGTTGAAGGAGAAGAGATTTTAAAGGACTAGAGGGATAAGTTTTGAAGTGATGCTAAAGCAGGGCTCCAAAACCGTAACCCTAGGGGAGAGAGGCTCACTCCGGTGTTGCTAAAGCAAGGCCTCGTGCTCACTCCTCCTTCCCGGCAAACATCTATCTCAATGAAAAGAAAATTCAAGACAAGAGGGTTTAAAGAGGGAGAGTGTTGCTAAGGCAAGGATCTTTCATCAAACCTTAAGAGAAAACAACCCTAGGTGTAGATAACCTAGGCCTGGGATGTCCTCTTCCTCTTGAAGTTCAAAGGTACGACTAGCTTAAGGGAAGAAGAAAAAGGAGTGTACCTATGGCTAGGCTCTCTTCTTCTTCTTCAATGGCTAAAATTTTTTCTATTAGGGGACATGAGACAAAGACCTACTTGTGTGTTTGTCCCCTAGGATTTTGATTAAGCAATATTTATAAATAGATGCAAGAAATTAAACTGCAACCATTCAATCAAAAAGTTTTGTAGAAAAATACTTACAAATCATCAAGAAAATAATCATGCAAACCCTAGTTGTAACACCTTCCTTCAAGAAAAACACCATAGAATGCCAAAAATATCTTCCTTCAACAAGTGCACCTCCCTCAAATCAGATAATAACCCAAATGGGGTGAAAATTTCAGACCTCACCAAGTGGTGAGTAAAAGATGATAAAATGAGAGTCAAAACCCTCAATATATAGTGTATTAAGGAAAGAATAAGGCTGACAAGGAAAGAATACCAAAATAATACCATTTTTACATTAAATGTTCTTTTTAAAACCTATTTGAGAAAAATGTGAGACGTCACCCCTTCTAAGGGAGATGTTAGCCCCTTTTAGGGCAAATGCAACAATAAAGAGAAAAACATTATCCCTCTTTAGGCCTCTACATCATGAAACACATGCCAACTTCCCTGCCAAACTGTCACACGCTCAAGGCGACGTCATGATCTCATAGGTGATGTCCTAGGCCATCCAGGGAAAAAATTTCATTGGAAGTGGGTCAATCCCCCTAGGTTGGGCTCTACCAAAGTGCCTCTAATGAAACGTCCTCTTCTTCTCCGGTGCAAAAATCCTGATCAACCACCCTCCTGTATATGCCCCTTGATGGGGTCTCATCATCCATCTAGTGGGATCTTCAGCCCCATGGTGGTCTGAACTGATCATCTCCCCATGTGTACCGGTCCAAATGGTACCCATCTGTCGGTCATGGTACTGCACATTAAAACCTATGCCCTCCATGGGATCATTAGTCATAGGGATCATAGCAATGTCAATCACATTTCATCATTAATATTATTAAACATATGCATAAAAACCTTGATACATCGATCAATAGCTCAAAGACATTACAAAAACCTACAATACAAGATTGGAGAAAAAAACAAGACGTCCTATTGGGCTAGTATCCACAAGAAAAGGAAAGTTTCCAAGAAGATTTCATCCAAGCCATGTAAGTGATGTGATTTGGCTAGGGGATGTCCAGACATGTAGGTGAAGTGAAAGCCAAGGATGCATAATGTTATCTGTGGGTGCCTTTGTAGAAGGCGAGTTGTTCTTGTCATGGATGCAATTTTTCCAAACCCGATCTTGCCTTTATTCTTTTCTTTTTTTATTTACATTTTCTTCTTCTTTTTCTTTTTATTCAAGGGCTAACCAGAAGACACTTCCTTGGCATGGTGACCAGAGCTGACAGTGTTACCCGCAAGTACTTTCACAGAGATGAGAAGGTTGGCTCGTGATGAGACCCCCTTTCCCTTGGCCATGCAACCAAAGGTCATTTCCCTGGCGTGGTAACCAGATGGTGGAAATGTCATACTATTAGGCACCCATGAACATAATAGGCTGGCTCATGATGAGACCCCCTATCCTCTTGATTATGTCTTGTTTGTTATTTTTTGGGTCCCTCTTGTTTCTTGCTAAGAGGCCCTTTATTGCCTTCTCGGGGATCCCTGGGCGAAGCATCTCGAGGTTTTATTTCTAGGCTTTTATCTTTTACCGGCTTCTTTTACCTTTTTGGCCTTTAGCCCCTTCTTCCCATGATATATGGTGCACTCCTACAAACAGGTCAAACCAATGCCTGAACAAGGGGAATGGGATAAATGAGTAGGAGACAAGATGAAACAGTGGTGCTATGATGGGAGCAAGTGATGGCTCTTCAGAAATTCCCCAGTGGAAAACCAAAACCTATGGGAACAGGCTTGCTAAGGCACCCTGTCAATTTCCCCAAGCATGGTCAAGTGGGATAATGTAAGATCCAAGAAGTTGTTAGAGACAAAAGGAATCATATGCATATATTTAAAGGTTTCAATGACCAAAGGTGACACATACCATGATACCTGAACAAATTACCTCATGGAGCAAGAACCTCTTCTGATACAAGACCAAGCCGATGGTGATGGATTTTGTTGCTGCTGATAAGACAAGGCTGATGGAAGAAGAAAAGGATGGGCCCTCCAGGGCCATACTTAGGTCAATCCTTTTCTTGATAATCCATGTCTAGGACCTGTGGGCCTCGAGACATGATCTCCTAGTTATCCCTAAAAATTTGGGATAACATCTGACTCCAACTGAGGGACATGTGCTCACCGTAGAGCACATGAGAACCTCAACATATCTGGCATAACCTATAGACCTGATCAATCTTGGTAGGGGCATCAGTAACAAAACTGGGTGGTAATGCCACCCCAACATACATAGATATATATAGATAAAGAAATCATAAATGCGAATATAAAGTGAATTACTTACCTGTACTTACCTATTGGCTGGATGTTGGTGTAGTCAAACAACCAGTGAAGCCAATCCAGCAACGTCCCATGGTACTTTCCTTTGTGCTTCATCATAAACCAAAATAGTGATAAGTCAAGGACAAAAATAACATGGGTTAGAAAATGTATCAGATCATCGGGAATCACAAAGTCTAACTCATGGAGGCGGGTGGGAGGGATAAAATTATGCCAAGTCAATCTTGGAGGAAAGTACTCAATCCACTTTAGGAAGGGGTCATGAAAAGTCTAAGGTTCAAAACACTGACTCAAAGGGTCGTAAAACTGGCTACCTAGGACATTCTCATCCTTTGAGGTCTGGGAAGGGATTGACAAAGATGTATCAAATGACTAGAAAATTCTCAAGGGATAGTTGAAAAACTGAGAAGACAGACTGAAGATTGTAATATTTAACCAACCCTTGGACTCTAGGGTTTTCCCCAGAGGAAAATCAAAATCAAAAACATACTTCCCAACCACAACTTTAGCAACACAACAAAGTATAGTAATCGGAAGTGGTTGGGGAGAATCGTCACAAGGATCCTCCTTTAAGAAAAGGAGGTCCTTACTTGTATTAAAACCTGAGCATAGTGGTGGTTGGTAATCATTTTCATGGAGAGAATCCAAGTGCTCAGAAGGGTACTCATCAAAAATTTCAAGGTAAGACTGGAAATCATCAGGAAAACAAGGTACTAGGTCATCCTTGGTTTTTTGAAAAGTACGGGTAAAAATCTCATCTCCTTGTTGTCATTGGTCAAATGTAATATGTTGTGAAAATTACAAGGGAAACACTTGGAAATTAATCTCAGTTTCATAGATGGGATCCAAGTCATAACCAACTATATCCTACCTATGTCTCCCAACATGTATGAACTCATCAATGTTATCAACAATGTCACTATCTGTGTCATAACATGCAGGGTTTGAAACATTTGAAAATTCATTCTCCTCATCCTCACTTCCTTCATCATAAAGTAAAGCATCATAAAAAACTAGGGGAGGAGGGAAACTTATTGTTTCTTCTTGTGCAAGGGCTTCGAGGAATTTGGCGTTTTCAGCATGGGTTATTTTTTTATCCTCATGGACCACTTCTTTGTCTTTGATTGTATAGCAAGGAATATTCATTTTGTTCAAGGCTTCCATTTCTCCTTCATTTCCTGAATCATGGAACAAGGTGTTATTGGAATCTTGAAAAGGAAAGCAACTAACCTCATCGTCCTTTTGTCATGCAGGAGAAACAAACTCTTGGATTGCTTCATCATAGGGAGGGGCATAGGTTGATACTTCATCATTTTGCTTGGGTTCCATCTCCTCAGCCATGTCTTCAACAATCCCTTGTTGAATGACGGTTTGTTCTGCTTCTTCTTGGAAATCATCAATGAAGTTTTCATGGGAAAACAAACTTTCCATAATAAGAGTACCTGAGGTGAAGAGGTCTTTTATCCTGGATAAGGAGATGTTTCGTTCAATTCCTATAGCCATGTCGTAAGCTTCATTGAGCATCCTTGGGCCCTTTCTACTAAGAGGCAAGCCTAGGTGTGTCAGGATCGCATGGGTATAGAGATGGACAATATACTTGTCTTCAGGATGATGGATTTTAGGAATCTGACATAGAGTGCCCTCAAACCTACTTTGGAAGTCAAATAGGGTTTCATTCTTAGCTTGTTTTATATGTTTGAATCTTGTTAGCAAGTCTGAGATGTCTCCCAATATTATGCCCCATTCTTTGAGAAAGACTTCTTCTAGCTAGTTCATAGAGGTGATGCTAGCTTCGGGAAGATCATCATACCATTTTTTAGCATTCCCATGAAGAGTGGTGGGAAAAATTTTCATCACTACATCTTCGGCGTCATCATCAAAGGGATGGAGTCCAAAATAAGAATAAAAACCATTCACTTGAGAGTCAGCTCTTTCCCCATCGCTACCAGCGAATCTAGGGAGCCATCTTTCTTTTATCGGGGGCATTTGTCGTGGGTATCGAGGGATTTTTCTCATGTCTAAAGGCCTATAATTCCCAGGATCCCATTGTGAATTCATTGTTGACTTCGTCATTAGTGGAGTCTCTAGATAGTTTTCTTGAAACTATCAAAGAAAAGGTAAAACACCCTAGTGGAGTCACCAGGTAAGCTTGTAAGATAACACTCTTGAGGCAAGGCTTACCGAAAATATTTGTAGTTTGAGGAGAATTGAATTAGTGTTCCCCGACAATGGTGCAAAAATGTTATCACGCAGTTTGTAGATGTAAGAAAGGCTAAATAATAGTAGGTCAAACTGGCGAAACAGGAACCTTCCCCACCCAATGTCACCACAATGGGGAGGCTCTTTCTATTTAGGGAGGCTAGGCATAGGGGAGACGTCCCCGATAACCTGGGGTTTTGAAAGGGAAAAGGCTAATAGTACAAAGACAAATATTCCCCTCACAGATTACCGCCAATCAGATAGTCTGGCCAATTTGAAATAACCCCCAAAGAAAATGTACCTTCCTAGAACAAGACAACAACAAGAAAGATATATGCAAGCTATGTTCAATGGGGATATTACTTCATATGTAAGTGACTATCTGATATTCAATGTAAGAAATTTGATAGTAAATATTGGCGAAATCAATGTTTGCAAAATGGCAATGATAAATATGTCACTTGTCAATAAATACTGGAACGATGTAGCATTCAATGTAACAAATCAACACTCAATCCAATAAATGTTCTTAACTACCATTCAATTTCTTATAAAATGAAACGTTGTTGCATCAAGATGAAATAACCAAGGGTGACGTCAACATTCTAGGGTTAGTAGGTTAGGGTTAGTGTAGTTAGGGTTTTAGTTCAAAACAGGTTTGAGAGTGTTTGGATCCAATTCTACTTCAATGTTGGAGGTCCTAGATCAGTGCCTTAGGGTTAATGGAGTCATAGGTGAAGAACGCAAAAGTTGAAGGAGAAGAGATTTTAAAGGACTAGAAGGACAAGTTTTGAAGTGCTGCTAAAGCAGGGCTCCAAAATCATAACCCTAGGGGAGAGAGGCTCACTCCAGTGTTGCTAAAGTAAGGCCTTGTGCTCTCTCCTCCTTCTCGACAAACAGCTAGCTCAATGAAAAGCAAAGTCAAGACAAGAGGGTTTAAAGAGGGAGAGTGTTGCTAAGGCAAGGCTCTTTCATCAAACCCTAAAAGAAAATGACCCTAGGTGTAGATAACCTAGGCCTGGGATGTCCTCTTCCTCTTGAAGTTCAAAGGTATGTCTAGCTTAAGGGAAGAAGAAAAAGGAGGGTAGCTATGGCTAGGCTCTCTTCTTCTTCTTCTTCAATGGCTAAAATTTTTTCTATTAGGGGACATGAGACAACGAACTACTTGTGTGTTTGTCCCCTAGGGTTTTGATTCAACAATATTTATAAATAGATGCAAGAAATTAAACTACAACCATTCAATCAAGAAGTTTTGCAGAAAAATACTTACAAATCATTAAGAAAATAATCATGCAAACCCTAGTTGTAACACCGTCCTTCAAGAAAAACACCATAGAATGCCAAAAATCTCTTCCTTCAACAAGTGCACCTTCCTCAAATCAGCTAATAACCCAAATGGGGCGTAAGTTTCAGACCTCACCAAGTGGTGAGTAAAAGATGATAAAATGAGAGTCAAAACCCTCAATATATAGTGTATCAATGACCTAATTTAATTGTTTTAGGTCATAAAAAGGCCGATAAGGACAGAATACCAAACTAATATTGTTTTTACATTAAATGTTCTTTTTAAAACCTATTTGAGAAAAAGGTGAGACATCACCCCTTCTAAGGGAGACGTTAACCCCTTTTAGGGAAAATGCAACAATAAAGAGCAAAACGTTAACCCTCTTTGGGCCTCTCCATCAAGCCACATGTGCCAACTGACCTGTCAAACTGTCACACGCTCAAGGTGACATCATGAGCTCATAGGTGACGTCCTAGGTCATCCAGGGCAGACGTTTCACTGAAAGTGGGTCAATCCCCCTAGGTCAGGCTCTGCCAAAGTGCCTCTGATGAAACGTCCTCTTCTTCTCTGGTGCAAAACCCCTGATCAACCATCGTCCTGTCTCTGCCCCTTGATGGGGTCTCAGCATTCATTTGGTGGGATCTTCAGCCCCATGGAGGTCCGAACTAATCATCTCCCCATGTGTACCGGTCCAAATGGTATGTGTCCGTCGGTCATGGTCCTGCACATCAAAAGCTATGCCCTCCATGGGCTCATTAGTCACAGGGATCATAGCAATGTCAGTCACATTTCATCATTAATATTATTAAACATATGCATAAAAACCCTGATACATCAGTCAATAGCTCAAAGACATTACAAAAACCTATAATACAAGATTGGAGAAAAAGACAAAACGTCCTATTGGGTTAGTATCCACAAGAAAATGAAAGTTTCCAAGAAGATTTCATCCAAGTCATGTAAGTGAATTGATGTGGCTTGGGGATGTCCAGACATGTGGGTGAAGTGAGAGCCAAGGATGCATAATGTTATCTGTGTGTGCCTTTGTAGAAGGTGAACTGTACCTGTCATGGATGCAATTTTTTCAAGCCCATTCTTTCCTTTATTCTTTTCTTTTTTTATTTATTTTTTCTTCTTCTTTTTCTTTTTATTCAAGGGCTAACCAGAGGACAGTGCCTTGGCATGGTGACCAGAGCTGACAGAGTTACCCACAAGTACTTTCATAGAGATGAGAAGGTTGGCTTGTGATGAGACCCCCTTTCCCTTGGCCATGCAACCAAAGGTCATTGCCCTGGCCTGGTAACCATATGGTGGCAATGTCATACTGTTGGGCACCCATGAACCTAATAGGTTGGCTCGTGATGAGACCCCCTATCCTCTTGACTAGGTCTTGTTTGTTATTTTTTAGGTCCCTCTTGTTTCTTGTTGAGAGGCCTTTTATTGCCTTCTCGAGGATCCCTGGGCAAAGCATCTCAAGGTTTTATTTCTGGGCTATGATGGGAGAGGGCAATGGCTCTTCAGAAATTCTCTAGTGGAAAACCAAAACCTATGGGCACAGGCTTGCTAGGGCACCCTATCAATTTCCCCAAGCATGGTCAAGTGGGATAATGTATGATCCAAGCAGTTGTTAGAGATAAAAGGAATTAGATGCATATATTTAAAGGTTTCAATGACCAAAGGTGACACATACCATGATACCTGGACCAATTACCTCATGGAGAAAGAACCTCTTCTGATACAAGACCATGCCGATGGTGATGGATGTTGCTGCTGCTGATAAGACAAGGCTGATGGAAGAAGAAAAGGATGGGCCCTCCAAGGCCATACTCAGGTCAATACTTCTATCGGTACTCCATGTCTAGGACCTGTGGGCCTCGAGACATGATCTCCTAGTTATTCCTAAAAATTGGGGATAACAGGCCTCAAAAACGCGCTGCAAAAAGATGACGTTCAAATGATATAAAACGTTGCAGAAAATCGCTAGTTTTTTTTTGTTATCCGCCTTCCTAATGTCTTTGCGCACACAAATTTCAATCTCTACACCCATATTTTCCATGAGCAACAACATCACAAGGTAAATCGTGCTCCGTGCACCTTTAACTATTGTGCATCACTTCTCTGTCGCACCAATAATTGATGTGCATTGCTTTTGTGTCGTGCGCCAATATCCACTGCACAAAATTTTGGTTCTTGAACAACACCTGTTGTGCACAGTTTTTGTATCACGCACATTTCACTATATGCACTGCACCATGACAAAGTTCATTACATCCCCACCACACACCAATACTCAGCGCGCACCATTAACTAAACTATCGTGCGGCAACATATGCCCATATTGCGCGCGCACCAGCCATACTCCTCTGCGCTTTGCCAATACTGCGCACACCACGCGCGTCATTATTATGTGTGTGCATGCCGCACGCACCTTATTATGTGTATGCACACCGCGCAATACTAAATTTAGCGCGTGCACCCGCACACCAACATTTTTCCGCGCTGCGCCAAAATTTAGCGTGCACACCAGCATGCCACTATTTTTCTGTGCGGTGCCAAAATTTAGCACGCACGCCAATCTTTTTTAGTGCAATGACCAATTTTTACATGTCATAAGCCTTTATTGCACATCATGCATTTTTAGTGCGCCCACCTATGCGCATACATATTTATGCGTGTCAATTCCTCGTGAATTCCGCTGCAGAAATTGGGGTTTTTTCTAACTTTTTCCCCCAATTTACCATAGACATTCCGCAACTATGAAATTTGTTCTATTTCACCCCAATAACACCAGTTCAACCTATGCAACAACAAATCGTTGTGGGTTGACATTTCTGGAACAAATTTCTCCTAGACTCAATTTACGAATTGAGAATTTTAACCACTAACTCGCTCCATCTGTCATGGATTCATTGTAACTTCAAATTCAACCAATTCCAGGTCTGAATTTGCTAAAACAAATATTATACCAATAATATCTCACCACTTGGCCGGATTTCTCCATTTTCTCATGAACTTAATAACCGAATTTGGGGCTTTTCCCAATTTCGCGTCGCTATTTCTAAAATTTACCATGGACGCTCTGTGACTCAATTTGGCCACTTCGCAATAAATTCTCTGTGTAATTTCACCTCAACACAACTTGCTCGACCCATCCAGGCTTAGTGTTGAAAAGTGAATCTCTGATACCATATTGTAATGTCCCCAGCCACCCAAGTCGGGCCACGCTACATGAGATAAACTCTTTCATTCTCTCTGCGGAACATACTGTAACATACCCAACATCCAACTCAGTTATGCCACATAAATTTTTCGAACTGCATGTTATTAAAACATATACACACAGAACTCTTGCAAAAGATTTGTATCTAAAACATAAACAGACAAATACATACTGTGAATACACAGATTCATACGGAAATGACAATAAACATATACATGCAGCATATACAAGAAATATCCATAAACATATAGATAGTTATAACCACGCATAGGATAAACCCATAAACATAAACATGTAATATAACAACACAACATGTAAATTTATCACACAATTGACACTTATTTTTATAAGAATATCACCAACTGCGTGCAAACCTTCCACGAACCTCCCAGCTTTAGACCACACTACTTATCATTCTCAGCAGTGGCTCACCCCCGAGCTGAGACTAAACTCCACCTAGGTAAAGGGGTTCCTAGCCAGGCTAATGGCTCATAGACAACAGGAAAGACTCTGTCACAGGTGCCAACTCAAACTAACAACCTATAGTCCCTCATTCCCCACATGCCTGTCCCACCCCAGGAAGTGTGTCCCTTCTCTGCTCAACAGTCCTTCGGCTGCCCCGCTTCCTTTTCGGGCTTCAACAACAGGCCATGCAGGAAGTCTCAAAGCCCTGTAGTTGTAGTTTAATGCCTTCAAGAATCAATTCCCAGCAATTCTCTCACCCAGAGAAATTGTTCATGGGCCTGGAAACCTGCCTCTTCAATATCCCACGAGCCTGACAACCCGCTTCTTCAGTCTAGCTCCCAAGTAACCAACTACACAAACAAATATGGATATGGGTACAGGTTCAGATACAATGACATGGAGTATGAAGGATAGTTGACTGCATGAGTGAATGGTTCTCCTATGGCTGAATAGATGACTGAATGATGGGAGGAATCATGGTAAGAATGATGGAAAATGAACTAAGTCCCCACAATATGTATGCATGTCCCCAACTTGACACTTGTCATGTTGGGAGTTACTTTGGCCCACTTGTCCCCAACTTTGGAACTTAGGATAAAATAATTATCCATACTTTATACTTAATGAAATATTAATATAATATTCATTTTTGGCTTAAGCTCCCTAGCTTAGCCCTTATCCTTAACTTTTAGACCCCACCCTTTCCCAACTAGTGGAGTTTAGTCCCCCATCTCTTTTATCGTGGTTGGTCTGCGCGTAATGATGTATTTTATATTAATTATGAGACATATACAAAAATAGGCGCACTAGCTTTTAACATCTAGGCTTTCGCCAGCCTATAAAACACAACATATACACAAAGGCTCGTTGGTCTCAATATCACGCGCACTTAAGATGATGTGCGTGTATCCTGAAATGTGTACACTTCATCATTTCACTACGCAGTACATGCACGCACTATTCCATGAAAGATGCATACAAAATAATATCAAACAACTCACCAGCTTACATTTTCATTTACATTACAATTGGGTTAGGCCTAAGGATATTACAAACATAGTGAAAACTTCACATTATGCAAGTGAATCACTGTTCACAAAACTTTAATTTTATCTTAGGAAAACACTATTACATATATAGCTGGAATACTCACCAACAAACCTTGAACAAAATCCTAAAATTATGTATCTCAAAATATTCATAAGCTAAAATTGAACACTCGTACGACCATGCAACAACTTCCTATTTTGACAATGTTCTAGATAACACTATCTCAACATAAATTATATTATGAAGACAGTGATGTGATAGCCCATGTACTTATAGGAGAAGATTGGAAACATGAAAGCACTGAAACCTCGAGCACTTATACCAGCATTCGAAGTATATTTGCAGTTTTTAGAGTGTTCCAAAATGATGATATATTACATGTGAGCAATGTTTAAAAAATCAATAATGGATCCCGAATTAAGATACACTACTACTGCAGGCAAAATAGGAAAGGCATTGATCCAGAATTATGTTTTAGAGTCTGGTAAACAACTCTTTATATTTCTAGCACTATGCATGCATTTAATCGGTAAAAGAGATATGTCACAACGGAAATTTGAAACTTTGAATTATTCACTTAGATACCATTCACAATTCAGATTTCATAGGGCATGCTGAATGAGAAACTAGATGCATAGTGACGACGTCTCTGCTGAATGAGAAACTAGATGCATATATCCGTTATTGTCTCTCCCTCGGCCTTTATGCATACAAAGGCAAGTCGACGGTTAAATTCTTGTAGTGACTATCTAATTACGCGGAAAGGCGTATACCTATTGATAATGGGTAAATTTAATAGGGGTTTAGTGTTTAATAAGTTTTCTATGGACAGGATTAAATATGACTGGAATATTCTTAGTAGTCACACAAAATAAATGGCTGTGATTTTAATCATTAACTTCCTAGCTATTATAAAGACATCCGTTTATGTGTTTACTTTTTTACATTTACCTAATTATCTTTAAAAATTACTTTGATAGCTAACTGATTGCCACCTAAGTGATTAACAGAAATTAAAATATTAACACCAAATAAATGAAGCTCAACCGTTTATTTGTTAATCAATAATAAAATTTAATATATTCTTTTCATCTTATCAACCTTTCGGCGTTGATCAGCCACAATTATATGACTGTGCTAGTAGATAAATATAATGAAGTGAGAATACATGAAGACAAAATTTCAATTTTAAGCGCTCGACCGGATGGGAGATAGAGGTAGCATTTACCTATTGATTGGATTTATGCGTGCCTACTTTCAAGCCTCTCGACAGTACATTTCTCCAAAAAATCAATATTAAAGCAATCTTTTAAAAAACAGCTCCATATCTCCATACCCGCAGTTATGGAGATAGCTCCAGCTCCAAAGAGGATAGCTTTAATTCATGGAAGCTT
>ML790521.1:86638-146807 GCA_009831015.1 Picea engelmannii | reverse complement strand
TTTTCCCTGCTTCAATATACGTTGCTTGGACAGAAACCTCATCAATATTAGTAGGTCCAAACATAAATATTGTATTACGAATATGTGCAGAAAAACCTCCTATATACTTCATAAGAGTTTCTTGTGTATGTAATGGAATATCTAACATCAAAGCCATCTTACAAAATTCATTTTTGTATTCTTCTACCAATTGTTCTTTTCTTAATTTAAGACGTTTCCATTCAATTAAAGCCTTCTCCTTATTCCCCAAAGGATAGAAATGTTTCCTAGGTGCAAAAATAAAATCTTTCCATGTTGAGAATACATTACCAATTTGTTGAGTACCATGTTGCAACTTACTCTGCCACCAGCCTGCAAGACGAAGTGATGCCAATTTGATGTTGGTTGCCTCATCATTGATTTGTTGCACACTACAATATACCTCCATCTATCTGACCCATTTATAGGGATTCTCATCATTGACTTCTCCATTATACCTGGAAAACTCGAATTTCACATCAATTTTAAGTAATGGCATGTCAGGCTTATGTTTATGAGAATGTTTTCTTGTAGAAGTAGGATTTGAACTTGTACTTGAAGAAGAAGAAGAAGATGGAAATGAAGGAGGTGAAGGAGGAGGTTTTGGAGGGTCCTCTCCTTCTTCACTTTTGTCTTTCTTTGAATATTCTCCTTGAACCGGTCTCTTCCATTCCAAGTAATACAATACTTTTACCATCTCCGACATAGCAACGAATATTTTTTGAAACTCTCTTTTGTGTTGAGAAAGTCCTTCTCTTGATGACATCTTCTCACTTTGAGATTTCCTCTTTCTTGATCTAATCTCAAGATCTCCTTCTACAATCTCTCCTTCACCATGACTTAGCTTTTCCCTGGTAATCATGCATACTCAAAAACAACCAATTGTCAACATGATCTGATACCACTTGATCCAAAAATGATATTTTAAAGACTATGGTTAAGTTTATGCATGAGGTATTTTACCATTTAGGATTTAAATAGAAGAAGAAGATTTAATGAAAGAATGTTGCAGCCATCATAAAGAATGTAGAACAAAAAATGAACATTAAGAACAACAAACCATAATGCCAAAACTTGATAATGGAGTTCGACAAAGTTCCCTACATCTCTGGGCCTTTGTCTCAGTGGGGGATGATTTCTTATTAATATTCAATGCTTCAAAAGTACATCAAAAGTACATCAATTGGATTACAAACTGGTTTAGTTGTGTTCTTCTTGACCTTAAGAATCCAACACAACTAACGGAACTGAAAAAGATGGAGTAGAACTCCCGGAAATGGCCTCCAAATTTCTCTTCCTCAATGGCTTCCCTGCATAAAAATGGCTTGAACTTCACAAATTATTCATCATTATGTTGTTCTGAACTTGTTTTCCATGGAAAATAGGCTTTGTTAAGTATATTTGGATTTGGGGTTCAAAATCCAACTTCCCCCCATGATTTGGGCCTCTTCCTAGGCTCAGATCCCCAAAATTAGGGCCAAAATCCCTTCAAATAGGCCTAAAAATCATCAAAAAACCACTTTCCAAAGTTTAAAACCCACTCCTAGAAAATTAATTGGGGCACACCCCCTTCCTTCAGGCTCTTGTTCATGTGGCAGCGCCAAATGGATGAGCGCTAGGCCGCTCCTCTAAACTTTCGACACCTTGGTCGTATGAGTGCCCATGTGGACAATGCCAGGTGCCCTTGTCCTTGTCCTCTGCCCCGAGTCCCCTACTCTTGGTCACACAGAAGGTATGTGTCCATGTGCTAGTTTTTTATAGCAATATTTGCCTCACCCTATGTAAATTTTCTCAAAAGGCCTTTTTCCATTTCCCTATGCAGACTTGAAGTCCCTTTTTGCAAATACCAAAGCTAAAAACAATATAATTCCACATATACACACCCTAACTATTATACAACATGTGTATACACATGTTGCACCATTACAGCCCACGTACATTAGGTTTTGTGCCCAAAATTAAAAAATGGTGTCGGGTTTCCATGTCACGTCATGAGATCCATGATCCTTGACCTTCCATATACTGGAAACATTCTGAATTGGCCCTTCAGTTCCACTTGAAGGCTATAAATGGGCCATATCCAAGCCGTGGAAAAGAGGAGAAGAATTCAACTTTGAGAGAAAAGTTACTCTGGTGAAATTATTCACTTCATATTGAGTCTGCATCCCTTTGTCCTTTTAAGTCTGAACACATTGTTCAACCCCCAAAATCTTCCCTACTTGATTGAGAACCTCATTGTCTCTCTTATATGAGCTTGCCTTTGTTGGATGATTGAAGTGGTGGAGGCCCAACTGGAAGGGACTTAGTTTCTCGGTTTCAAACCATGCTGACATGAAAGTTTGTAATTCATTCACTTATGTTGATTACATTTTAATAGAAATACTCTTTTCTCATCCAATTAATATCTTGTAAATATTTGAATTGTTATTCCACGGGCATATTTTTTATGAATGTTGATGGATTATTCTATTGAATGTGCTAACTTTATATATTATCACCATATGCTTATGTTTCTTGGTTGTCAAGGACAAGTTACAGGTGTATTTCTTTGAGTCAAGTGCTCAATGGTGGACTTCATCGAACGTCTGGACGAGGTAGGCTATTTATCTTGTCTTATTAGCATATTTGTTTATATAGCATACCTGGGATTAGAGTTGATTTCTGTAGTCATTCCGTCTATTGTGGTTTACCCCTTGCCATAGAGAGATTTTCCTCGTAACAGAAGTGGTGACCATACTGGGGATAGAATCTTCTTTTCGGGGTTTGGAGTGTTTTTCTCCTTTGATTTCTCTCATTTATATTGAGTTTCTTGTTGTCTGATTTCTTGACAGCCTCTATTCATTTTGAGTTTGAGTTTCTTAGCCTTCTCCTTAGCCTGACAGTATTTTAACACATATACGCGGGTTTTTACCTGACAGTCCCATACATACGCATGTTTTCCTTCTGCAAGGAGCGTATATATGTGGATTTCTTCTAAACAATTGCATACATCATCCTTTTTTTCTTGGTTTATGAGTTTGATGTTTGTTGGGTAAGTTTTGATGGTTGTTGAATCTTCTTAGATATCTGTTATGAATGTTAAGTGTCTGTGGAATGATAGGAAACCTTTCTTTGGTTGAATTTTTGGGTGGTGCCTTTCTCATCATCCTTTTCATTTGATTGTCCTTGCATCTTCAGTTGGGTGTTTTATTCTTGATATCCTACTTGGTTTGTCTTTGTTTACATACAGTAGAATCTTTATATCAAGTTGTTGTTCAGTCCTTGCATTTTATTTCTTTTATATTGAAAATACAAAAATATTAAGCATTTTTAATTGTTGGCATTCGATATTTTGGGTTCTTATCATTGATCGTAGTACATGTATAGAAAGATTGCATCTTATTTGGAATATTTGGAATTTCAAAACTAAATTGAAAATTGCATTTTGAAAAGCTTATCATTGATTGGGAATTGAAGGTAGGACTTTGCATTTTATTCATATTCATTTATTTTACTTGTTGATTCATAACATCATTAGTTTCACGACCACACCTTTTCTGAGTAAGAAAGGCCACTAAAATAAATGTTGATAATTTAAAATTGATTAGAAACGATTTTATTTTCTAGGGTACACAAACTAGCTTAGGATTTAGAGCCTTGGAATAGGATTTTGTGAGTAAACTTCTCCAAGGCTATTACATCAACATATGTGTCTGACTAAGGGAGTGGTGAAATCCATTGTATAATTGGTGACGTCAGGAGGATTCTCTTACACCGGATTTAAGCACGAGGTCATGTGGATTTGGTTGAGGGGATATCCTCCCAATACCTTCTTAGTGTCAGATATATTTCTGGGGATCTATTCGTATATGGGGATCTTGCTAGTACCTTTACCTCCGTGAGAGGTGGTACTTTTGAGGTTTTGGACTTTGTTACCCTACCCATATGGTAGAATTGACTTACGAATGTTCGCCTGCACATCGGTTATATCGTGGTTTCTTAGTTTCTTGACATAGGTACCACATAGGTTACCTGTAGGGGTTATTCTGCAAGTACCCTGGGTCAGATAAGGGTCGGACAACACACAACATTTATGGAGGATTACCTCTTTGGGGGGATCTGACTGACTAGTTGTTAAGCCCATGAGGCCCCTTATAATTGATTATGATACCTTCGATCTTTTGTAGGGAGTCTCAGGCCCCTCTTGAGTGAGGCATACCTACTTTAGGGAGGGGATCCCCTTTTAGCCACTTTATCTTGTTTGTGTGCATATTGGCCTTTTATTTTATTTTATTTTAGTGTGCTCTTTGATTACTAGTTGGCCTTAGGATTTGTTTGTATATCTTGAGTCTTGAATCATCGTGGAGACAAACCAGCTTCCTCGCAGGTCTCACCGCTTGTTACAATTACCACCGCATCTTGATTCTTTGCCTTCTAAAAGGCGTAAAGTTATCAAACGTGGTACACACACCTCCACTTACTAGACTTTTGATCATACAAGGATGAGTACTGAATCGAGTCAGAAAGATATTGGTAGTCCTTCAACTCCCATACCCACTATAGTTAATGGTACTCCTTTGACACCTTCAACCATAATGGTTGTAGTGCTGAAGATTCCTATCATCACTCTTGTTCATCCTATAGTGAGTACTAAAACTATATCCACGAACCCTTTTGGGTCCCTTTGTTACTCGTCAGGTTACAATATTCAATCCATCCCTACGACGTCTAGCCCTTTTTCTTATGGTATGTTGAATTTCACATCATAGTTTTCATCCTCCATCCCAACATCTACTCTAAATACTAGTATTGGAATTGGGGGCATGGATCCTTTGCATACTCCATTTTCATTTGGTGGTGCTCATATCCCACAAATTACTCCTACAGTTGGAGGCCTTCCTCCTTTTCACCCCGGGTCTAATCCTGGTCCTAATGCTCCTGGATGGAGTAACCAACCTGGCGGACACGATATTGTTTATGGCCCGTCCTTTACACATACCTCCTCTATACCAATTCCGACCAACTTGTTTGGCATGAAGTATCCACCTTTATCCTCCAGATTCACACCTGGAGGAGGTTAGTTTCATACCTTGGGAAACCCCCAACCTGGAGCCACTCCAGCTGTGGGAAATTTTTACAACCCTCATCATAACATTCCTAATGGAATGGTGCCCAACCAACCCCTCATGAATTAGTTCAGAGGAGGGTCTTACAATCCCATACAGGGCCATGGTGCATACCAGAACCCTGGATGGGCCACAATTCCCCAACAATAATCTTTCTAGAGAGCTTGGCGGCAGATGCCACAACCTCGTCTCCCTTTTTTGTCCACACTCAATCTGCCAGAATTATGTAGATTGATGAATGACCCTATGCATCATGATCCAACATGACCCCCCATCCCCACCAAACTTCCTTCAGATATTCCAAAATTTGAAGGCAAGACTAGTGAGGATCTTGGTGATCACGTCACTACTTTTCACCTTTGGTGCTCTTCGAACTCCCTTAATGATGATTCTATTCATTTAAGATTGTTTCAATGCACCCTCAATGGGGTCGCCATGAAATGGTATATAGAGATACCAAGGGGGATGTACAAAACTTTTAATCATATGGTTTTAGTCTTCCTCAACCACTTCCATTTTTCGGTTCATTACGATGTTGGCATAGAACTTTTGTCGGCCTTTCATCAAGACAAAGCCACCCATATCTTGGATCACATCCAAGAGTGGCATAGACAGAATAGGTTGATCAAGGCCTACATACCCCTGGAATTCCTGCTAGAGTGGTTCCTTTAGTCTCTACAACCTTATATTTTGAAAGATGTTTCTACATCTGGGGTTACATCTGAGGAAAAAGTGATTTTTAAAGCCCAACAGTTAGATCTTATATATGCTCAGTCTAGGATGTTATAGGAGATTCTCCCAAATGCATCGAGGTCAAACTATGACCCTAGACAAAAGCCTGGGCCTCATGCCAATGGCATTGTAGGCTCTGCCAATGCAAAATCTACAGACTTGGTGACAAGCCAGTTGAAATATTTGTCTCTAAACCAGTCTATAGGAGGGCCATCTTCATCTGTGTCCTCCACTCCCACTCATTTGGTGGATGTACATTATGTACAGTCATCAACTAACCTGAATGGTAACCAACAACCAAGAGGGAATAAAAAGAAAGGACGTGGTAATAATCGTGAGGGTGGGAAGAATAATAATAAACCCAAGGACAACGGTAATAATGAGAAGTCAAATAATAATGTTGGTGAGGGAAAGAAATAAAGGAGGAAGGTGAATTTTCCCTTCAATCTTTGTACAGACGACCACCTTACCCACTTATTGCGAAAGCTGCAAGGCTTTTATCTCTACTTCCCGTTGTGTTGACTAATCCTTTTCCACATAATCAGCACATGGCCTTGAGCTCCTCAAACACTGGAAATACGACGGGTGGGAGTCAAATCCCACCAATGCAAGATGATGATCGTCTATGCATAAATATGGTTAAATCTGAGCTTAAGGTAGCCACTCAGTCCCGTGATTATGGTTCTCCATAGACTGTACCTGGTCTAGATTCTCCCCCTCCTCCAGAGATGCCTTTACAGATCGAAAAATTGGAGCCCTTGCCTCGTATTTCTAAAGGAGTACTCAAGCACTCTACCCATAATCCTAATGCTAGAACCATCCAGAATTACTCTATTATTGAGGATCTGGGTCAAACCCCTTATGTAATGTTGGCTCTAGAGGTACTCCAGATGTGTCCTTCATAGAGGAATGACTCGCTATCTGCGTTAGGATATCTAGATCCTTGTGGAGATCTAGATCTAGGAAGGCCCCTGCTATTAAGGCAAAGGTAGAAAAATTGCTTAATGTTGGCTTTATCTACCTGGTTCCCTTGACTGAATGGGTATCCAATCTCATTCCTGTGAATAAAAAGTAAGGAACCATCCATGTATGCATGGATTTTCATGACCTGAATCAGGCATGTCCTAAAGACAACTTCCTGACACCCTTCATTGATCAGATTCTCGATGAATGTGCAGGAAGTAAATTTTTTTCTTTCTTGGACGAATTTTCGGGGTATAACCAAATTCATATTAAGCTCGAGGACCAACATAAGATGACATTTATTTTTCCTTGGGGCACATTCACATACCAAAATATGCCTTTCGGCCTTAAGAATGTTGGAGCAACCTTCCAATGAGCTATGACCTTCGCATTTCATGATCTCAAGCATATAGTCGAAGCCTATCTCAATGATCTCGTTTCTCACTCCTGTAAGAGAGTGGATCACCCTAAGCACCTTTGGCTACTTTTTGAAAGATGTTTCCATTATCGCATCCATTTGAACCCTCATAAATGCATATTTTGTGTTAGTTCAGGTCGACTTGTAGTATTTTTAGTCTCTGAAACTAGGATCATGGTAGATTCATTAAAGGTTGAGGAAATACTTTGATTGCCTCCCTCGCGCACTATTCATCAACTTGAAGGTTTACAGGGGAAATCTGACTTTTTACGATTTTTTATAGTGAACTATGCTAATATTACTAAGGGTTTCATGTGTCTCTTAAAGAAGGACACTCCTTTTATCTGGGATGAGCGAGCCCAAGAATCCTTTGATGCTTTGAAGAAAGCCTTGGTATGGATGCCTATACTAAAGTCTCTAGTATACAATAGAGACTACCTGCTTTATATCATCACGTCCGAAGAGATGATTGGTATGGTGTTGGTTCAGGAGGATGACAAGCTCCAAGAGCATGTCATTTACTATCTTAGTTGAAATTTAGTCGGCCCTAAACTCAAGTATTCTCATGTTGAAAAGCTAGCTTTGGTTGTCGTTCACGTAGTTCAACGATTAAGACACTATATATTTCTTTGAAAATCTATTCTAGTTGTCGATTTCAATCCATTTAAATATGTCCTTAAGAGGCGTATCATAGGGGGGAAGTACAATAAATGGTTTGTCATTATACACGAATTCGATCTTGATTTCGCTTCTGCGAAGTCCAAAAAATCACTAGTTTTTGCAGAGTTAATATCTGAATTCCCTCGGTCAAATGAGGATGTTATTCATGTTGATTTATTTGTGGATGAACACATTTTCCTTGTCTTGACGTCAGAACCCTGGTATGGAGATATTTTTTTTTATCTTTAAACTTTGAATTTCCCTCAGCATCTCTCGTGAGATGATCAACGACGTATACGATACCAAGCTAAGAACTACCTTATCGTTGGCGACACTCTGTATTGAAGAGGAGTAGACAATATCTTGCATCGATGTTTGAATCACAAATAAGTTGAGTCTGTTCTAAACAACTGCCACAGTGGGGCTTGTGGTGGTCATCTATCCGGGCTTGCAACAACCTAGAAAATTTTGCGAGCCGATTATTTTTGGCCGTTTGTTTTTAAAGATTGCATCGAAGTGGTTAAGAAGTGTCACCCCTGCCAGGTGTTCACTCAAAAAATTCACTTGCATCCAGCCCCTCTCCATTCAGTCATTACCATCGGTCCCTTCACCAAGTGGGGGGTGGACTTTCTGGATTGCAACCCAACTTCAGTTGGGGGGCATCAACACATTATCGTGGTCATAGACTACTTTACTAAGTGGGTTGAGGCCATGCCTATAGTTAGATCCGATGGTAAGACTATTGCATTATTCATTTTCAATTAGGTTATAGCCAGGTTCAGAATCTTGAGTGAGATTGTCATTGATCATGGAAGTCACTTTCAAAATGAAATGATGAAAGAATTATCATCAAAACTAGGGTTTAGACATGGTCATTCTTCCCCTTACTACCCCTAGGAAAATGGACAAGTAGAGGCCGTGAACAAGTCTCTCAAGACCATTTTGCAAAAAATTGTCAGCCAAAGAAAATCTGAATGGCATATCATGCTTTATCTATCACTTTGGGCATTACAAACCTTGGTTAATAATTCCACCAATTTTTCCCCTTTCTAGTTAGTGCACAGTGTGGAGTTGATCCTACCTATTGAATGTGAAATCCCTTATATTAGATTGGCAGTTGCGCTCCTACCTGACACTTCTGATCTTGAACAATGCCTCATACACCTAGCGATTCTAGATGAGCAGCGTTGAGACGCCTCTACGAATGTTGAAGCAAATAAAATACATGTCAAGGTCCAGTATGATAAGTCATTTTTTCCTCGACAGTACACTAAGGGTGACTTGGTCCTTCTATACGACAAAGACAAATAACCACTGGGGGAAGGCAAGTTCAAACCCATGTGGCACGATCCCTATATTGTGCGACATGTCTTATAAAAAGGAGCCTATGAATTAGAAGATTACGAAGGGAATATGTTGGTTGAGCCTATTATCCCCCACTTTTAGGGATAACTAGGAGATCATGTCTCAAGGCCCACAAGTCCTAAAGATGGAGTACCAAGAGCTAGATCAACTTTAGCATGGCCCTGGAGGGCCCATATTTTCTCCCTTTCAACACCCCTACCTTGCCAGTAGCAGCAGCATCCATCGCCATCGGCTTGTACTTGTGTCAGAGATGATTCTTTCTCCATGAGGTAATGAGTCTGGGTATCATGGTATGTGTCACTCTGATCCTCAAAAACTTTGAATATGTGCATTTAATTCCTTTTTTTTCTAACAAATGCTTAGATCTTATACTCGCCCACTTGACCATGTCTGGGGGGAATGACGGGATGCCCTAGTAATCCTGTGTCCGTAGGTTCTTGTTTGCCACTGGGGGGATTTCTGAAAATCCATCGTCCACTCTTGTCATAGCACCACTTTTTCATCTTGCTTCCCGCTCATCTATCCCATTACACTTGTCCAGGCATTGGCTTGACCTATCATTTGAGGATTTCTACTTACCTTGTGAGAAGAAGGGGATAAAGGCCTAGAAGGTAAAAGAAAGCTGGCAAAAGATAAAATCCTAAGAATAAAACCTCAAGATGCTTCACCCAGGGATCCCTGAAAAAGAAATAAAAGGATTCTCAGCAAGAAACAAGAGGGACCCATAAAATAATAAAACAAGATCTAGTTAGATAATAGGGGGTCTCATAATGAGCCAGCCTATTAGGTCCATGGGTACCTAGCAGTATGAAATTACCACCAGTTGGTTACCACGCCAGGGTAGTGACTCTTGGTTGCATGGCCAAAAGAAAGGGGGTCTCATCATGAGCCAGCCTTCTCATTTCTGTGAAATTACTTGTGGGTAACACTGTCACCACTAGTCACCATGCCAGGGCAGTGTCCCCTGATTAGCCTCTTGAAGAAAAATCAATAAGAATAAAGAATAAATAATAAAATGCATGAAAGGGCTTGGAAAATTTCATCCAAGACAGGTGCATCTCACCTTCTACAAAGGCACCCACAGGTAAAAATTTTCACTCCCTTGCTCTCACTACACCCACTTGCATGGACATCCCTCATCCACTTCACCCACTTACATGGCTCAGATGAAGTCTCTTCCGGAAAATTTCCTCTTCCAGTGGACACTATCCAAATAGGATGCCCTGTCACTTTCTCCAAACTTGTATTGCAGTCTTGTATAATGTCTTTGAGATTTTAACTGGGGTAATAGGGGTTTTATGCACATGTTTAATAATATTGATGATGAGATGTGATTAACATTATTATGATCCCTGTGACTTATGAGCCCATGGAGGGATTAATTGTTGATGTGCAGGATCATGCCCGAGGGACAGGTACCATGTTGGACTGGTACACGTGGGGATATGATCCATTCGAACCTCCATGGTGCTGAAGATCTGACCAAATGGATGCTGAGACCCCAGTAGGGGGTAGAGACCAGACATAGGGGTTTGCACAGGAGAGAAGGAGGACGTCTTGCAGAGGCACCCCAGTAGAGATTGACCTAGGGGGATTGTGCTCTTTTCAGTGGCACGTTGGCCTTGGGAGGCCTAGGATGTCACCCTTCATGACCATGAAGTCAACTAGCAGAATGGACACTTTGGGAGACAGCTGGGGAAGTTTTGGCACATGTCTTAGGTTGAAGAAGCCCAAGGAGGGCTAACGTTTTTCTCTAGGATGTTGCACTTTCCCTAGAAGGGGCTAACGTCACCCTAAAAGGGGCATGACGTCTCTCTTTATCTTGATTAGGGTTTAATTTTAAGAATTTAATGTAAAAACAATATGATTTTAGTATTTTGGCCTTGTCGTCCTTTTTATGACCTAAAAGTGAAATTAGGTCATGGTACTGTATAAATTGAGGGTTTTAACCTTCATTTTTTCATCATATCTCACTCACTCATTAGTGAGGTCTGAAATTTGTGCTACACTTGGAGTTCTTGGCTGAAATTGTGAGGTGCACTTGTTGAAGGAAGTCTTTTATTGGCATTTTTTCATTTCTCTTAGTGGAAGGTGTTACAACTAGGGTTTGTTATGTTATTTCTTGGTGAAATGTGAGTAAATTTCTGCAAAACTTCTTAATTGAATGGTTGTATTGTTATTGCTTGCATATATTGTTGTAATTTTCTGAAGAAGCCCTAGGTGACAAGCACACATAGAAGGTCCTTGCCTCATGTCCCCACCAAATTATTAGCCATTTTTTTGGTTGAAGTGAGATAGAGCCTTGCCTTAGAAACACTCTACTCTTTCTAGCCCTTGTTGAAGAGGATTGAGCCTTGCCTTAGAAACACTGAATTATATCTTCTCCTTTGTTAGTTTTTTTACCTTATTGAAGCTAAGAAGGAGAAAATGCATCAAGGCCTAGTTCCCCTACACGTTGGTGAGCCGATTTTCCCTAGGGTTTTCTTAGTAAAGCCTTTCCCTAGCAACACGTTGCTTGCAAACCTTCTTTTCTTGGTTTTATGCAATTCTTTGAGCTAGACGTTTTTCCATTGAGCTAAGGAAGGAGGAGAGAGCACTGAGGCCTAGTTCTCCTACACCAAAGTGAGCCTCTCTCCCATAGGGTTTCATCCCTAAGGCATTTCCATAGCAACATCTCAAGGTCTAACCCTCTCATCCTTAGTCTTACTATTATCTTTAATCCTTCATCTTCTGTGTCCTCCTGTTGACTCCATTTACCCTAGGAACGCATTGATATAAGGCCTAGCATGTGAGTATTGTGATCAAAACAACTTTTAATATTTTGAAAAAAAACCCTAACTATTTTAACCCTAACCTAATACTAACCCTACTAATTAATTGTTGTTGTAATCCTTTTGCTATTAACACCATTGTGAAGCTATCATTTTACTTGTGAGCAATTGAATGGTTATTTAAGGCATCATTAAAACAAAGTGTTATTTTTTACATTGAATGCCATGTTCCTTTAGCATTTATTGAAGAAGTAATATTGTGCATCGTTGCTATTTTATAAACATTGACTTCATCAATATTTATTGCTCAATTGCTTATATATCAGATAGTCATTGATTACATGAAGTACTAACCAAGCGAGTAAGCTTGCATATATATATTTCTTATTGCTTTGTCTCGGGCAAGTACATCTCCTTTTGGTTATACTTCTCTTTATTGGCTGGTTAGCCGGACTATTTGCTCGGTGGTGACTTGTGAGGGGGGAATTTATCTTTTATCCTACAATCCATTGCCTTCTCAAAACTCTAGGTCACCGAGGACGTCTCCCCTGGGCCTTACCTCCCTAAACAGAAATAACCTTCCTATCGAGGTGACATTGGGTGGGATTGGTTCAGTTACGCCGGTTTTCCTCTTCACATCTATATTTTATCCTAACTACAAACTATGCTATAACATTTTGGCATCGTTGTCGGGGAACACTGAGTCAAACCATCCTCAAAGATGACAACTTTTCAGCAAGCCTTACCTCTAGAGTCCTTTATCTTACAAGCTTACCTAGAGACTCCACTTAGGGTGTTTTCCCTTATATTTTGATAGTTTCAAGAAAATTATCTGGCGACTCCACTGATGACAAAACCAACTATGACTTCACAATGGGATCTGAGAAACTACAAGCCTTTAGACATGATTACAAACCCGGGATACCCTAGACAAATGCCCTCGAAGTATGAAAAATGGCTCCCTAGATTCACTGGTAGGGATGGAGAAAGACCCGACTATCACATGAGTAATTTTTGGGCTTTCTTTCAGCTCCACCTTATCAGTGATGATGTTGAAGACTTGGTAATGAATCTCTTCTCTTCCACTCTGCATGGGAATGCTAGAAGATGGTAATGATAATATTCCAGCTGCTAGCATTACATCTATGGACCAGTTAGAAGAAACCTTTCTCATGAGTTGGGGCATGAAATTGGAAGATAGCCAATTACTACTTAAGAGGCTCGAATGCATGAGACAAACAAAGGATGATACTGTCAAGGCCTTCGATATTAGGTTTCATATGTTGCTATTACAGATTCCTAGAAGCCATTACCCTGAAGACAAGTACCTCATGTATCTCTATACCAATGCATTTCTGGGACATTTAAGCTTTCTCCTAAGCAAAAAGCATCTGAAAACCCTCAAAGAAGCATATAACATGGCTATAAAAATTGAGGCAAATATCTCGTTGTTCAAGGAAGGATGTTCTTCTACCCCAAATTCATTTAGTCTAGAAATTTTAGTTTCCCTTGAGGTCTTTACTGAAAATTCACAAGAAAGAAGGGAACAAGTTTTTAACTAGCAGAATGAAGACATGGTTGAGGAGCTGGAACCAGAGAAAATTGACGAAGTACCAACCTACGCTCCTCCCTCTGATGAAGAAATCCATGAACCATTTCCTCCTGCACAACAAAAGGAAAATGAGGTTAGTTTCTTTCCTTTTCAGGATTCCGATGACACCTTGTTCCATGATTCAAAAAATGAAGGAGAAATGGAAACCTTGAACAAAGTTCCTTGCTGTATAATTGAAGAAGAAGGGGCAATTCATGAGGATGAAACAATGATGCATGTTGAAGACACCCAAGCCCTTAGAGATATTGCACAAGAAGAAACAGTAAGTTACCATCCTCCCCAAGATTTCGATGATTTTTGACTTTATGATGAGGGAGATGAGGAGGAGGTGAATGAGTTTTTGAATATTTCAAATCCTGCATGTTATGATACAGACAGTGACATAGTTGATAACATTGATGAGTTCATACATGTCGGGAGACATAGGTGGGATGTAGTTGGATGTGATTTGGATCCCATCTATGACACCGAGAGTCATTTCCAAATATTTTCTTTACAATTATCATAGCATGTTACCCTTGACTAGCGGCAACAAGGAGATGAGATTTTTACCAATAAAACACCCAAGGAAGACCTAGTACCTTATTTCTCTTATGATTTTCGGTCTTACCTTGAGGGTTTTGATGAGTACTCCTCTGAGGACTTGGATTTATTCTATAAATATGATTATCAACCACTGTTGTGCTCTGGATTTGATAGGAGTGAGAACAATGTTTGCCCAAAGAAAATTTCTCATGTTGTACTTTTCCAGCCACCTCTTATTACTTTACCTTGTTGTATCATTAAAGGTGTAGTTGGGAATTATATCTTTTATATCGAGTTTCCTCTAAGGCAGATCCTAGAGCCCGAGGATTTGTTGAGTACTACAAGTTTAATTCTATCATCTCAGTTTCTTAACTTTCCCTTGAGAACTTGCCAGTCGTTTTCTAGGTCTTTGTCGATCCCTTCCTTGACTTTAGAATGTGAGGATGTCCTTGGTAGCCAGTTTGCGGATATTTTGAGTCAATATTATGAACCTTGGACTTTTCATGACCCCTTCTTGAAGTGGATTGATTACTTTCCTCGGTCATTGATGTGGCATGATTTTATCCCTCTCACCCTCCTCCATGAGTTAGACTTTGTGATTTCCGATGATATGATATATGTTCTAACCCATGTCATTTTTGTGCTTGAATTATCAATGTTTTTTTCTATGATGAAGCAAAAAGGCAGGTATTGTGAGGCGTTGGCGGATTGGTTTCATTGGTCGTTTGACTACACCTAACATACAACCAGTAGGTAAGTGCAGGTAAGTAGGTAGGCATTTTGCATTCATTGTACTATACCATCTGCATTGCATGTTAGAGTAGTTTGCTTTACATTCACACTCATGATTGTTTCATTTCAGTCTTATATGTGTGTGTGTGTGTGTGTGTGTGTGTGTTGGGGTGCTATCACCACCCCAATCGGTTACTAATATTTCTATTGAAATCAAGAAGGTAAACATGTTATGTCAGAGATGTTGAGGTTCTCATGCACTCTACGGTGAGCACATGTCCCCAAGTTGGAGCCAGATGTTATCCCCCACTTTTAGGGATAACTAGGAGATCATGTCTCGAGGCCCACATGTTCTAGACATGGAGTACCAAGAGATGGATCGACTTTATCATGGCCTTGGAGGGCCCATATTTTCTCCCTTTCAGTGCCTCTACCTTTCTAGTAGCAGCAGGATCCATCACCATCAGCTTGGTCTTATGTCAGAGATGGTTCCTTCTCCATAAGGTAATGAGTCCGGGTATCATGGTATGTGTCACTCTGATCCTAAAAACCTTTGAATATGTGCATTTAATTCCTTTTGTTTCTAACAAATACTTGGATATTATACTCGCCCACTTGACCATGTCTGGGGTGAATGATAATATGCCCTAGTAAGCATGTGTTCATAGGTTCTATTTTTCCACTGGGGGGATTTCTGAAAATCCATCATCCACTCCTGTCATACCGCCACTTTTTCATCTTGCTTCCCACTCATCTATCCCATTACACTTTTCCAAGCATTGGGTTAACCTATCATTTGAGGATTACACCTTACCTCATGGGAAGAAGGGGCTAAAGGCCCAGGAGGTAAATCAATCTGGAAAAAGATAAAAGCCTAAGAATAAAACTTTGAGATTCTTCGCCCAGGGATCCCCGAGAAAGAAATAAAAGGCTTCTCAGCAAGAAACAAGAGGGACTCGTAAAATAATAAAACAAGACCTAGTCAGAGGATAGGGGGTCTCATCACGAGCCAGGCTATTATGTCCATGGGTACCTAGCATTATGACATTACCACCAGTTGGTTACCACGCTAGTGTAGTGAGTCTTGGTTGCATGGCTAAGAGAAAGGGGGTCTCATCCCAAGCCATCCTTCTCATTTCCGTGAAAGTACTTGTGGGTAATGCTGTCACCATTGGTCACCATGCAAGGGTAGTGTCCCCTAATTAACCTCTTGAAGAAAAAGAAATAAGAATAAAAGGCATGAATGGGCTTGGAAAAATTGCATCCAGGGACCAGGACAGGTGCAGCTCACCTTCTACAAAGGCACCCACAGGTAAAACTTTGCACTCCCTTGCTCTCACTACACCCACTTGCCTGGACATCCCTCATCCACTTCACCCACTTACATGGCTCAAATGAAGTCTCTTCCGGAAACTTTCCTCTTCCAGTGGACACTAGCCTAATAGGATGCCCTGTCACTTTCTCCAAACTTGTATTGGAGGCTTGTATAATGTCTTTGAGATTTTAACTAGGGTAATAGGGGTTTTATGCACATGTTTAATAATATTGATGATGAGATTTGATTAACATTTCTATGATCCCTGTGACTTATGATCCCATGGAGGGTGTAGATGTTGATGTGCAGGATCATGCCTGATGGATAGGTACCATGTTGGACCGACAAATATGGGGAGATGATAAGTTCGACCCTCCATGGGGCTAAATATCCCACCAGATGGATGTTGAGACCCTAGCAGGGGGCAGAGACCAGACATAGGGGTTTTCATAGGAGAGAAGGAGGATGTGTTGCAGAGGCACCCTGACAAAGCTTTACCTAGGGGGATTGTGCCCTTTTCAGTGGAACATTGGTATTGTGAGGCCTATGACATCACCCTTCATGACCATGACATCAGCTAGCAGCATGGACTCTTTGGGAGATAGCTGGGGCAGTTTTGGCATGTGCGACAGGTTGGAGAAGCCCAAGGAGTGCTAACGTTTTTCTCCAGGATGTTGCATTTTCCCTAGAAGGGGCTAACGTCACCCTACAAGGGGCATTACATCTATATTTATCTTGATTAGGGTTTAATTTTAAGCATTTAATGTAAAAACAATATGATTTTAGTATTTTAGCCTTGTCGGCCTTTTTATGACCTAAACGTGAAATTAGGTCATGGTACTGTATAAATTGAGGGTTTTTACCTTCATTTTTCATCATATCTCACTCACTCATTAGTGAGGTCTGAAATTTGTGCTACAGTTGGATTTATTGGCTGAAATTGTGAGGCGCACTTGTTGAAGGAAGTCTTTTATTGGCATTTTGGCATTTCTCTTGGTGGAAGGTGTTACAACTAGGGTTTGTTATGTTATTTCTTGGTGAAATGTGAGTAAATTTCAGCAAAACTTCTTAATTGAATGGTTGTATTGTTATTGCTTGCATATATTGTTGTAATTTTTTGAAGAAACCCTAGGTGACAAGCACACATAGAAGGTCCTTGTCTCATGTCCCCACCAAAGTCTTAGCTTTTTTTTTGCTGAAGTGAGAGAGAGCCTTGCCTTAGCAACACTCTACTCTTTCTAGCCCTTGTTGAAGAGGATTGAGCCTTGCCTTAGCAACACTCAAATATATCTTCTCCTTTGCTAGTTGTTTTACCTTATTGAATCTAAGAAGGAGAAAACGCATCAAGGTCTAGTTCCCCTACACCTTGTTGGGTCGATTTTCCCTAGGGTTTTCTTAGTAAAGCCTTGCCATAGCCACACGTTTCTTGCAAACCTTCTTGTCTTGGTTTTATGCAATTCTTTGAGCTAGTTGTTTTGTCGTTGAGATAAGGAAGGAGGATAGAGCACTGAGGCCTAGTTCCCCTACACCAAAGTGAGCCTCTCTCCCATAGGGTTTCATCCCTGAGGCCTTTCCATAGAAACACCTCAAGGTATAACCCTCATGTCCTTAGTCTTACTATTATATTTAATCCTTCATCTTCTGCGTCCTCCTTTTGACTCCATTTACCCTAGGAACGCACTGATCTAAGGCCTAGCATGTGAGTACTGTGATCAAAACAAATTTTAATATTTTGAAAAAAACCCTAACTATTCTAACCCTAGCCTAATACCAACCCTACTAATTAATTGTTGCAGTCATCCTTTTGCTATTAACATCATTGTGCAACTATCGTTTTACTTGTGAGAAATTGAATGGTTATTTAAGGCATCATTAAAACAAAGTGTTATTTTTTACATTGAATGCCACGTTCCTTTAGCATTTATTGAATAAGTAATATTGTGCATCGTTGCTATTTTATAAACATTGACTTCATCAATATTTATTTCTCAATTGCTTATGTATCAGATAGTCATTGATTACATGAAGTACTAACCAAGTGAGTAAGCTTGCATATATATCTTTCTTGTTGCTTTGTCTCAAGCAGGTGCATATCCTTTTGGTTATACTTCTCTTTATTGGTTGGTTAGTCAGACTAGCTGCTTGGTGGTGACTTGTGAGGGGGGAATTTATATTTTATCCTACAATCCATTGCCTTCTCAAAACCCCATGTCACTGTGGACGTCTCCCTTGGGCCTTACGTCCCTAAATAGAAAGAACCTTCCTATCGAGGTGACATTGGGTGGGATTGGTTCAGTTACACCAGTTTTCCTCTTCACATCTATCTTTTATCCTAACTACAAACTGTGTGATAATAGAGCCCAAGAATGGGCTCTATTTGAAAAGATATTACGCTTGAGCACCAAGCTTGGGCATAACTCTTTGTATATATATTTTACCTCTTTTTTATCTTCGTCTTGATTATCAAGTTTTCCCTTGGTTGGAATATGTCAACAGAGTCTTCGGTCTACTTAGGATTTGCAGATGGGGCCAGTCGTCATACACGTAACTTGGCTTCCACCACTTGGGTTGTTTACTTAGCCGAGGGTCTACTGGTGTCTTCAGATGGCGTTTGCCTAGGGCCATCCACGAATAATGTGGTTGGATATAGTGTTGCTATAGAACTTTTGTGTGATGTCATTTAACATGGTATTCACTCTTTAGAAGTTCGCCTGGACTCCCAGTTAGTAGTATGTTAGTTGAATGACAGTTACCATGTGCGTGACCCTACTCTACTCCGACGATTCTTACGAGTATGAATTTTGGAACAACATTTTGATTTTATTACTTATCATCACATACGTAGAAGTTCTAATTATGTATTCGATGGATATGCTAATATTGTTTTATATTTCCATTTGTCACATCACTAAAGCAAAGAAAACACTTTCATCAATGTGCACATTGTAATAGAAGTAAATTCGAAGATCAATATTTTATATATTTCATCTTTCCAAAAACTATGATGTTATAGTACAAAATTGGGGCTCACACCCTCAAAATACATATACGGTCAATCATACAGTAATCACGAAATCTATGCATGTGGCGTCGGATGAGTGTCATGATAGCACACTATGGAGTTTGTGAGATGTCAAAATATTCGTACCCAAGCATAGGGCACACCTACCACCTATCGTTGCATCACCTCCAGTAGTTCCTCTACCTGAACCATAAGACTCCTCTGCGTCAATCGAGACAAGTTGCCCTGCACGTTTTGAAGCACTCTATCAGCATCCCCTCTCATTGTCTCATCCCCCCAGTGCCTTCATCGGTGTCGTAGAAGTCCATCCGGCCGTCGTGGACCCACGTCTGTGTCAAACAAATGTTTAGTTAGTACTTGACATCATCCAAAAATATTTTTGTTTTCTTTTGCAAAAATACAAAAAAATGAAATATTCAAAAAACTTTGGCATACCTATGTCTCCGTAGGCGGAACCTGGTGGTAACGACATGTTTGGATTGTTAGAATATTGGATGTGCTCATTTAACCATAGACAATATAGTAATATTGTCACCCAACCATAGGTCGAAGCCACCCCCGAGCACCTTAACCTTGACAGAGAATGATTTCGGAAGAAAACCAATAGCCAACCAAGGATAATGCATAAAGATAACCAAGACTGATTAGAAAGCCGAACCATAACCAACAAAAAGTCTGAGCCTAAAACAGGAAACCAGATTGCGACAGTTGCCAGCTGCAGCTGCTCCCCAGACTTGTGCACTATCCCAGTTTCTCTAGTGTGCACTTGTTCCCAGCTGCAATTCTGAGTAGTGTGTACAAAATGAGGTCTGGCTACTTGTATTTATACTATTTCTTGAGTTGTTTAGGCCAGCTTCTCATTCTAGAGACTAAATAATTAATATTAATTATTTCCTTGAGCTGGCTTGTCTTCTAGGGTTATGTTCAATGCTTTAGGGTTACTTCTTGCTTCCCAAAATATTCTATTCTCGTCAGTGTTACACGTGGAGGTAAATACCTCTCGCAACTACCATAATATCAACACTCCCTCCTATCTAGGGAGGTATTTGAAGGCAATGGTCTTGAGCACAAACATACCATTGAATCGGTAGCATCATCATAGTCGTACAAATTATCTCATGATTAGATCACGACCACCATCATCACTATTAGTTTCATCTGACAAGATCAACTGCATCATATCTTGAAACCATACTCTATTTGAGTAATCAAACATGATGTTGAATAAGTCACGCACTCCAAGGAGTGATACAAAAACCATTCTTCTAATCCATGCATATGTCCTAGAAGAATAAATGTCCTGGACCATTTTCTGTCTAGAGAATCTCTGTCCATCAGTACACTGATCATCCATCTAGCTGGTAATCATTTTCAACACTACTGCTAGTCTACAAGGCAATCAGACCAATGTCATTCAATAGAACACACCTATGTCTATCCATAGTAGTACACAACTACAATACAATGGTACACTACCACACAAAGTAGCACACAACTACTTGATCAGTGACATATAGTCACAATTAGTGGAACACATCCACCATAGTAGAATACATCTACTATCCAGAGACATACAGTCTCCATGGAAATCATATCATCTGATATCAACGTGCACAGAAAAATAATGTCATGATATAAACTGAATCATCTGGGCCATTCTTCCACTCACATCTATGATATTTGGAAGAGCATATTCCCTCAGAAGGTAAAACATCATTCATGAGCTATTGGACTATTCTTCTCCAGCATAGAAGAATAACTGTCTTGATTTCTGAGCCTGGACCATTCACCTATCTGGGCCATTCCTCTGGCACTAAACAAAGTGAAACCTAGAGAGAATGAGTCTACCCTAGGGAATGCCTATCCTTGATTGATGAACCTGGACCATTCACCTATATAGGCCATTCCTCCAGCACTAAACAAAGTGAAACCTGGAGAGAATGAATCTTCCCTAGGGAATGACTATCCAGACCATTTCCTAAGGAAACGATTGTCCTGCACCAACCTACAAAACAAGCCATTCTTTGAAACTACTCACAACTATGAGCTTCAAAAGAATGATTGTCCAATAAGGCAGACCAATATTCTTGACCACTACTGAGAGTGACTATCAAGAAGAAATATTTTACTAGACCATTCCCCCACACTGGCCACAAGGGGAATCGTTGTCTATGGTACATCAACAATCCATCGAACCATTTTCATTACAAAAATGACCATTCGATATGGACCATTTTTCAAACTGAAAAATGATTGTCCATAAATTAATAACACATCAATTCTCCCTCCCAACCTGGGAGTTATCTCTCCCCTTTTCAATAAGGAATTCATCTCCACGACATCCATCTTGTTTCTTGAGTATGGAAACTCTTTCATCTTGGATAGAGGATTTACCAAATTATTTGCTTATCTGTTCATCTGTGGAGATATATTGGAGAACCACTTCTCCTCTCTGGACCTCATCAAGGAGAAAGTAATGCTTGATATCAATGTAATTCGGTCTTTCTGGAACACTAGTTTTCTCTGAAGGATTCATATAGCTCTGATCATTATAGTATATCATATTTGGATTTAGTTCTTTTGTTTCTTGCTAGCTCATAACATCATGGAAAATCTCAAAATGGAACATATTCAAGTGTCACTTCTTCTGTCATCATGAGATCTTGTCATGGATTAGCAATCCATCATTATGGACTTCTGAGTAACCATTCTGATACAATATATCTGTTATGGAAAGTTTTCACCATGCTTTTGTTGTGCATTGGAGTCTCTCCACCAAGTTGTCTTCTTCCATCTGCATAAAAGAGTCTCTTTCTGGTATACCTCAAAATATTGAGGTCTCTCTACATATGCTTCTTTGTTTGATTACTCTATTGAGGAGAAGAATACTTACATTCATCTGATGTAAACTCCAACCGATGGATATTGCAGAAGATATAATGGCTCATGTAAAGGTATGTCAGGTTTACAGGAACAAGAAATCATCATAGTCTTCTCCCTCCATCCAGGGAAACCTCTAGTTCTGAATTTCACAATGCTTCTATTCATAAGTCTTTCATACATTGTTCTTCATCACAACTTCTATTTCTTTTGCTTGATTGCTTCTATTGGGTTCAAAACAAGATGGCAGTCTTGTGATTCTTGATATAATGACTAGTTGTTCTGGCTTTTCTTTCTCTCTTGGAATATTCATGTTCTTCCTCATGTTTCTCTTTTGCTCTTGGGTCCATGTAGTTTTCTATAGATTCCATGCCATGAAGTTTCCAACTTTCTTCATTTCATCATAGGATCATGGATGTGGATGGACAACCAGTGATACTTTAAGGCTTCTTTTCGAGGAAGACTTCTTCTAAAGTCAAACTAAACACGTGCTTATTTTCATGGTTTCTACCATTGATGGGAACATGGATAGATACTTCATAATATTCATTGGATCATATTATCTAGGATTAGCTCCCTCCTAATCCTTTCTTCATGCATGAATGCATGCTCTTATTTTGGAATTATATAATCAGCTCCCTCCAACTGAGAGATTCCATGCTTTCGTCTACATCCTTATTGCCTTGTGCAAAGTGTCACAAGTCCTTTTCTAATTTTCCTCTTGATTGTTGAATTCTTTTTGTTTTTACTTCTTCCAAGTTTCTTCAAGTTTGATTATGATTTCGACTTATCTTGCAGTTTGTCTTATGTTAGTAGATTCCACATGAATTGTTACCAAGGATTGTCAATGTACTTCATCTTTCCATGTTCATTGCTTGTCTTAGAGTCATCATGATATCAATTCTTATCTTGTTATTCTTCCATAGGTATTTTTTCTCTTTGAATATTTTATCTTCTAAGAAATAGATATGAAAGATATGTACATAAACTATGTAAACATGGTATTTACATGAATTATGAAGAATATTGTTACCTTGTCTTAGAAGAAGAAGTATGTTTTATCCTGCTTGGTCTTCTTGTGCACAACAAGTCCAAAGTTCTTCAAATGTAGGATACTCCTTCCTTGTGTTCATGCTTGCGGAAAATGCATCCCATGTCTTGGGAAGACCATTCAATACTATATTTACCAGTTCCTTCTCTGAAATGATCTCTTCAATAACTTGTAGTTGATCTCTTAACTGAGAGATTCTCACAAAGTATGATGCTATGTTGTCATCATCATTCATTTTCATGTCACAGAGCTCATTCTTCAGACTCATTACCTGTCCAATGTTTTTGACTGAGAAGAGGTTTGTTAGGGCATCATACATATTCTTAGATGAGTCAAGATGGGAGATGTAGGGTATCAAGTGGTATTTTATTGAATCCACTATGACACTCATGGCATTGATGTCACTGTCTTTGAACTTCTCCAAAACTGCAATGTTCTTAGGTTCCTTTTCTTTTCTTTCTTCGAACTGTGGTTCCACGATCTTTCCTTTCATGATATCCAACACTTTATTCTTGGAAAGGATGAGTTCAATCCTTGTCTTCCATTCTCTGAAGTTAGAATCCCCTTCTAACTTGTTTTTTGACTTCATAGAGTAAGTCATAATTGCTTTGACTTGGTCAACCCTTTATTTTGACCAAAAAATCAAACTTGGCATCTTAGCTTGTTGAGAATACCAAAAGATGTGCTAGGCTAGGGCACACTAGTCTATCCATAAATTATTTCAATCTCTTTACTTAAGTTGCCTCAACGAGAGGGTTAGGGTTTCATTGTTGCAACAAAAACTGGCTGCAACTGCAACTGTAACTGAGAAAATCCTACCATTCTATCTTCCAGCGATTAGATTGTTCGAAGATAGTGTGGACCCATAACCTGTTAGAATATTGGATGTGCTCATTTAACCATAGACAATATAGCAATATTGTCACCCAACCATAGGCCGAAGCCACCCTCGAGCACCTTAACCTTGACAGAGAATGATTCTGGAAGAAAACCAATATCCAACCAAGGCTAATGCATAAAGATAACCAAGATTGATCAGAAATTCCAACCATAACCAATAGAAAGTCTGAGCCTAAACTAGGAAACCAGATTGCGGAAGACGCCAGCAGCAGCTGCTCCCCAAACTTGTGCACTAGCCCAGTTTCTGCAATGTGCACTTGTTCCCAACTGCAATTCTGAGAAGCGTGTACAAAATGAAGTTTGACTACTTGTATTTATACTGTTTCCTGAGATGTCTGGGCCGACTTCTCATTTTGGAGACTAAATACTTAATATTAATTATTTCCTTGAGCCGACTTGTCTTCTAGGGTTATGTTCAATGCTTTAGGATTACTTCTTGCTTCCCAGAATATTCTATTCTCGTCAAGGTTACACATGGAGGTAAATACCTCCTGCAGCTACCATAATATCAACTTGGATCTCCTTTGAATTCAATCCATGTGTAAGGGTAGTCCTCAAGAGCCATCACCTGCCGACTCCACTAGAAGAAAAACTCATCATTGTAGGGTGTTGGCACCCTACCACCCCCCTACCGCCTCATCACCTCGGTCCACCGTGCCATGGCTATATCATGAGGTCCATGTGGAACAATCTCAACTCTAGGTCCCAAGCCTGGAACCTGCTCGAAGAAAAAACTACAAAGGATAGACGTGAACCCAAAGTTCCTCTTTCTTCCCATTTTGCAGTCTATCAATTGGCTCTTCATGCTGGCCAATAGTGATGTGCACCAGTCGTAAACCATGGGTCATAGGAACTCCACTGAATATAACATAAGTGGCCTTGATGCCTGGTGCAAAGAGGTCGACCCTGTGATCCGTGTCAACACTAGGAAAACAATCTTGAGACTCAGATTGTTGATATTTCTGATCGGGAGTTGGCTCCCTACCTTCTCGGTCCCTGCAATGTAATGAGTGGATATGTAATTCTCTATGTTCATGCCACTCCCAGCTACCTGGGCTTTGAGTTTAACCACCTCACCCCGACGCGACAATCCCTTCAAGAAGTAGATGTCCTCAACTTCAATCCTCAATGGTTTTCCATCAAGGTTGAAGGTATCAGTATCTAGATCCCAGTAGTTCACAAGCAGCTGAAGCAGTCTCACTTGAGCCCTCATACCTTTGAGATCCCAAAACTTGTATAGCCCACATTGTTTTAAGGCCATTTGAGCCCCTGGATCTCTCTCCACTATAGCATCCACCTCTTCATGCTCTCTTTCTCTCCACTCTAGTACTATCCTGCAAGATTCAAACCATTTTTTGACTTAGAAACAACTTAAAATCCTTATCCACGGATATGTACATGAGATACAGTTTACACAGTCATGTATAGGGCTACGTATATGCAACTCGATAATCTATAGCCTGCATATACCTTAGTTTCTAAGTTACGCCTTAAAATACTCAAAAAAGGAAACCTAATTGCAAATTTTAATCCACTAGAAATAAAGAGAGGAGAAAGATGAATTACCTAGTCCAGATGGTTTTTGATTCCATCGCTCGTAGCTCCCACAATCAGCAGTTGAAATTCGGGGGAAATTTAGTCCAAAATGCACTATTTGGGTAAAAAATACAAATGGTATAGTAAAATTGGTTTTTTTACTATTTATAGAAAAATGTTACCCACTTTACATAGTTTTGTCTAGTATTTTGGTCTAATGGACTAATACGACAGTGGATGGAGTTGGTTTTGGTGGTTTTATCCAGGGATTCTTGCAGTTTTCAGTGCCATGTCACCCGTTCGTAACTTTGGACAGGTATCTTTGTCATCCATCATATAGGAGAGGTCACCAATCCATTATGCCCACTTGCATCATCCTATGATTGCATCTCATATGCCTTAGGTATGAACCCATTTAACAATGACACAAAACTTTCTATCTACAACTAGAAGTGTCATTCTTGAATGGTAGAGACTTACCAAACATGGGTACCCTAGTTAGATCCCCTACTCCATTTGGTGCCCATGCAGATATTTTTGTCCGTAGGATTGGGAGTCCCTTGTAGTTAATACATGAATTTATGTTTGAACCTCATTTATTACTCATAAGCATGATGACCTATACCTAGAGGACTCCCAATGAGTCTAGTTTAAGCTCTTTTTCGACTCCGTCAAAGAGTGAAAAGATTCTCGATTGAACTTGTCTCTTTCACACTTGTAAATTGGATTTGAAAGGACATCTATTTGGTGTAATTTTACCCCCTTTTCAAACCAAGTAGACTAAGATTGCGAAAAGGGACAGTTTTTGGCATTAAGTTGTAATTGCATCTCATTCTCTTGCTTGCAGTATTGAGCCTATTGTCGGTTCTCGCTTTTGCATTATAATCCTTTCACCTCAGTAGTTTGCATCATCAGCCAAGCAAAGCCTTGTTTATATCCTTTGTAGCTTGACATCCTATACCCAAGAGGAAACATTCCCTCGAGTTTCCATCTCCCACATGGACCTCCTTGCATTGAGCATAGGTATGTTACACTGCTGGAACTAATTGCTTACTTGTGACACTTGTTTCCTCCTTTGTATCATAACATTCATTTGACTATGAAAAAACAAAAAAAGATGGGCGGGAAAATAATATTATCTTATATTGGCAGCAGTCGTGTCACCTTTGAACAGAGCACAAACTTTTGGGTCCACATGTCATCAAAATTTTGGGTTTAGCATGACCGTAGGAAGCTGAGCTTACTACTTAGAGTTTACTCCCCCAACTAGTTACTCTTCCAGTCCCTATGGAGAGTTTGATTGGTGCCTCCTGCATCACAAAGTTTCATCATTGAGTCTATGCTTCCAGAGTCTTCCATATGTCTCATGCTCTTGTTCAAAGGATGTTTATCAACTTGTGTCGGCCATTCCTCAGAACTCTTGACTTTGCATGTCAGCCATACCTTCAGTGTGTCTCAGAATTACATGAAGTTATAGTCCTATTATGCACCCTGGTCCTACTTTCATCATTGGTAGGTAACCTTGAACCTAACAGTGAACATTTCATCATTCGCTGACTGGGGGGTTTCCCTTGTGTTCGACGACAAGAAATATATTCACACATTGGGATTCATGGAGTGTCTGGGATTCCATTATCCTTATTGGTGGTTTTCTCACCTTTGTCAGCAATTTTCCTTATTGGATGCTATTTAGAGGGTCTTTTTTTTGTATCGCTTGCATCTGACACACGTGAAAGACTCGCAAGGTCATTGGTTCATGAACATGTTCTTCATCCGATTTCCTCCAAATCATCAAGATCCCTCTTTATACCTCATGTTGAATGATGAGAGATGCCTCAATGATCTCCTTTCAGTGGGTCTCCTTCCATCAAATTCAGCCCATCTATTCTGGAAATGAGACCAAGATTCCTATGATTACCTAGAGGCTTGCAGTCATTAGTGCCAGGTTCTCCCGCCATCGACAGTTGGGAATACATCAATGTCCCATGATCGATGGATTCTTCAAGCGTTCAACCTTGACACCTTTATTCACACTTGTAAGAATGTATTTGGTGCCTTGATACCTACTTTCATTATCAATAGGTTGTCTTGCGTTTGTTAACAGTATACCTTAATGACCAATAATCAAATGAAGTCTCATTGTGTTCGACCTCAACTCTTTTATTCACACAATGTATACTTGCACCTTTGGTGAATCGTGTCGAAGACTTGAATACATCAGTTCATAGTCACAATTTTCATGATTTGTTGCTATCTTTCATTGGACCAGTACTTATGTGACTTCAGTGACCATGGGAGATCAGATTGTACTCCATTGTATACATATATCTTCAGATTGATTTTGAGACTAGTTTTACTTGGCCATGTTCATTACTATGATATCCTTTGGCATATAACCACCTTTGTATTTCCTACTCATGGCCATGAACAGTTGTTTGGTATATTTTCACATGCATCTGCAGTGTAATTCAAATTGGCAGCCATGTGCGCAAAGTCAGTACAGATTGTAATATTCTCATGAGCAACTAGTTATTCCAGTTGGGTCTCCATTACTCCACTTCTGGGTATTATAATGTATTTCAACCATCATAGATAATCCTATGACCTCACACATTAGGGGGCATATGTTATAGAAATATTTGCCTCACCCTATGCAAATTTTCTCAGAAGGCCTTTTTCCATTTCCCTATGCAAACTTGAAGTCCCTTTTTGCAAATCCCAGACCTAAAAACAATATTTTTCCACATATACGCACCCTAACTATTATACAACATGTGTATACACAGGTTGCACCATTACACCTTGCGTACATTGGGTCTTGTGCCAAAATTAAAAAATGGTGTTGGGTTTCCATGTCACGTCATGAGATCCATGATCCTTGAACTTCCATATACTGGAAACGTTATGAATCGGCCCTTCAGTTCCACTTGAAGGCTATAAATGGGCCATATCCAAGTTGTGGAAAAGAGGAGAATAATTCAACTTTGAGAGAAAAGTTACTCTGGAGAAATTATTCACTTCATATTGAGTCTGCAACCCTTTGAACTTTTAAGTCTGAACACATTGTTCAACCCCCAAGGTCTTCCCTACTTGATTGAGAATCTCATTGTCTCTCTTATATGAGCTTGCCTTTGGTGGTGGATTGAAGTGGTGGAGGCCCAACTGGAAGGGACTTAGTTTCTCAGTTCTGAATCGTGTCAACACGGAATTTTGTAATTCGTTCACTTCTGTTGATTACATTTTAATAGAAATACTCTTTTCTCGTCCAATTAATATCTTGCAAATATTTGAATTGTTATTCCATGGGCATGTTTATTATGAACGTTGATGGATTATGCTATTGAATGTGATAACTTTATATATTATCACCATATTCTTGTGTTTCTTGGTTGTTGAGGACAAGTTGTAGGTGTATTGCTTTGATTCAAGTGCTCAACTATGGACTTCATTGAACGTATGGACGATGTAGGCTCTTTATCTTGTCTTGTTAGCATATTTGTTTATATAGCATACCTGGGATTAGAGTTGATTTCTACAATCATTCTGTCTATTGTGGTTTACCCCTTGCCATAGAGAGATTTTCCTTGTAAAATAGTTGGTAAGGCCCGATCCTTGGCCCCCTGGTACAACGCTTTGGTCGGAGGGCTATCCCTACCGACCAGGCACTTATCTCCGAAATCACACACAACATCACCTTAAAACTAATATGTGACACATGGTTTAATAAGGAACATACCTACGCTAGTGGCTAGTGGAAGGTTTGTTATGTCATTGTATGCGGATAGGTCGAGGGTTCAAAACTGTCGTATTTCAACAAATTTTGACCTAGGCCTTATTGGTCCAATCTGGGGTGCCACATGGCACCTTGTGATTGGGCCACATGTCACCACTTCATTGGATCGAGGCACATCAATTTCCTAGTGGAATGCCACATCGCCTACTCTGTTAATTGTACATTCAACGCCAGCTCACAACCATACTGACACGTTTCTTTCTGTCACTGGCCCACGTCACATCCATACTGCCACGTGTCACTTCTGTATAGTGCCACGCGTCATATTTTTAGTGGTCCATATCACCCCTGAAAATGAAAAATATGGCTACCATGTGGAACGTCCTGGTGCTGCCATGTGTCCTACTAACATCAGCATGATGTACTGCTGACGTCATTTTCCATGTCAAATGTACGACCTTTGACCAGTTGACTTCGACCTTTGATGTTTTTTTGCATGTTTGGAAAAAACTTCAAATCACGATAACTTCGCCATACAGAGTCCATTTTCGAAAAAGAATATACTGTCGGAATCACACAACGAGTACTACACGATGGCGTTGGTTTCTTATGAATCCAAGAACTTTGAATTCTTGGATCCATTTGGATCATTTGAGTACCTACAAATGATAATAATACTTGCCCGAGACAAAAGAAAAACCAAGTATATAAGATATATGTCAAGTGGACAAGAAATTTAAGCTTTTTGTCCCTATTTGCAGCAGTCATATATATATATATATATATATATATATATATATATATATATATATNTATGGAAGTAAATAGTTGTTAAAGCTGCTAAATAAATGTTAAAAGCCTACCAAATGATGCAAGAAATAAGCTAGCTAAATACTAGTATAACTCTAGTATAAAAGCACAAGACTTTAGCAATGAAACAAGGTTGTAATAAATAAGGCCTACAGAGATATTATTCATCCTTTATGGATGTAGAAAACAAGTTGTTACAGAAGAAAAATCAGCCACCAAAACTTGCCAAAAATCCACCCAAAATATGCACTAGGACTAGTAGATTAAGCTGGAAAATTATTAGCAATTTTTTACAATTGATATGTGAGTTATAAGTAAGAAGAATAAATATTTTTTTCATCCCTAATGGTTGTATATTTTAATGAGTTATATCTCTAATAATACCAAGCCAATCAATATGCCCTAGTGGCCTTGACAAGCTCTTAACATGCAAAAAAGTTTCCAACTTGAACAAGATCAATATCTCACTAAATCACGTTTACCAAGGAAAACGATTTATTTCTCCATTGCAAAACTTCAAATTAGTTCCTTTAAAAAATGGGTGAATTGAGTCTTTAAAACACAAGTTAGGTCAACAAGATCCCTAGGTGTGTAAATTATCTTACTCCCTAGGGCATGCCAATCAAACTAGGGTAAATCTAAGAGGGTGTACACACTTCTACTTCTTCAAGCAACCCTTTCCCAACATGACTTATAAACTTAGAAAATAATATGAAGCTTAATGGAGGGTGTATACAACATACTCCTCCTAGGGTTTTAACCAACAATGACCAAGAACAAGAAATAAATAACTAACAAATGCGTATTTTCCTTACCAATTCCAAGAGAGAGAGAGAGAGAGAGAGAGAGAGAGAGAGAGAGAGAGAGAGAGAGAGAGATCAAACCCTAGTTCACCAAGAAAATTACCATCCAAGAGAAAGAGCATAAGCCTTCAAGAGGGGCTGTTGGGCCCGAGATATGATCATTTTCATGACATTATTATACACTTTTTTCCATATGTACATATGCGTTTTTCATCTTTCAAAGGATCTTTTTGAAGAATTTGATGATAAAATGGTATGATCGGTGTAAAGTACGTGTAATTCATGTTTAGTGATTCAATCGAGTTTAATTTATCATATTTTATGGTTTCCAATAATTAATTCATGTTTTTTTTCTATTACAGGGAAAAATGCACCATGTTTCCTAGTCCGACACTTGATCCAACACTTGATCCAGCACTCGTTCCAGCACTCGTTCCGGTACCCGATCCGGCAAGTTGGTGGTTATGGAATTGGCGGTCGGTGATGGACCAATCGGGCACATGGTTTTTGTTTTTCATCACCCCCTCCAACTACTAATCTCAAGACAAGTCGATTTCAGTTGTCCAAAGAAGACGATTATTGGCTGGCTACGTTTTGTTAGTTATGGCCTCATTTAATGTAATTTGTTAAATTTAGAGGTGGTTCGACCCTCCTGTGGTCGACCACCTAGGTTGTAAGCCTATAAATACTGATAGAGTGACCATTATATTGTTAACCAAGTAATGCAAGCATCCGAATTCACAGAAACTCGTTTTACTCTATTTCGACATTTTCACAGTGCCAGAATTGTGCCAGAACTGCGTTTTCATGTTTTGATGGTGAATTCTCTTTGATAAGCTCGTGGTCTGCTTGTAGAAGGTAGAAAAGACTTTTTGGGGGGGCCACCAGCAGTCTAGTGATTGTATTTATGTTTTTTATGAAATTTTTTAATCTAACTACTCTTTCTTATTTCCTGTACATGCATATTTCTCTTTTATTAATTAGTTCGTTGTAGCTTACTGTTTTGCTTCTCTTTTGCAAGTTAGATGATGATATGTGTTAGCATGCGTTGATTTTGTAGCTTAGAAAAGGCTTACAAGTCTCTCTTTCACTATACTAACCTCGCATATAGATAGATGTTAGATTATGCTTAATTTATGAGTTTATCATTAAAGTTTAAAACAGAGTTGTTTTTAGAATAATACAGAGTTCTATTTGGGTTTCATTTAACAGGGATGTTGATGGATGGATAGATTTAATTTCCGTTCTTAGTTATAGCTTACTCACTTTAGTTTTAGATAGCTTTCATTTGCTTCATTATTGGTTAATATAATTGTCAATTTACTTCTTGATATCATAGTTTAATTTATGTTTTTAATTCATCATAGCTTGAATGATTAGAATAGGCATAGCATAGTTTTCCTTTACGCAATTTCCTTTCATATATTAAAATGAAATTAGATTTCTTAGTTAGATAATGATGATCTCGTTATGATGCTAATGGTTTATACATGATGTAGGGTATTTAAACATTGTTCTTGTCATGGCTAAATTCTTGTTAAATTGTTTAATACATACCTTCCATTTTGCCATTGAGATTAGTGTTGAGTTTATTCCGCTTGAATTGTCCTTTGTTGTCAAATGTCATCGAGATATCATCCATCACCAATGAAGGCATTCACACAACCACTAGCATTATATTTGAGTGTTTGATAGATTAAAGATAGTTTCTCGCTTTCATAAGTTAGAATAAAGTTTTATTGTTGTTCTAGGGTAGTTAGTCTTTTGCTTCGATAAGATTTAAGAGAAGTTTTGCTTATTTCAAATTAGGCATTTAGTTGGTAGTCCTCATTGCTTTCAATAAGATTTACTTCATCTCATGCATTAGAAATAGTTTTGCATCAAGCATTTAGTCCACTTGCCTCTTAGGCTAGCTAGTTGTTCAATGAGAAGTCTTTGCTTACTTGTCCATTTTCTTTAGTAGGATAGATAGTTGTTTTTGCTTACTTGTCTTTTTCTTTAGTAGGTTATATAGGTGTCTTTGCTTGCTTGTCTGTTTGCTTTAATAGGTTAGGTAGGTGTTTTTTCTTACTTTCTTATCTATTTGCTTTCATAGGATAGTTTCTCATTGAATGTAGGTTGGCAAGTTAAAAGCAGTTTCCTTTCATCATTTGCTTAGTATGCTTAGTAGTTCAATTTTGCTCATTGTCATGAACTAGTTTTCTTTAAAGTAGGGTTTACTTGCTTTTCCTAGAGTCATCCATCAATCCTTGGCCCAAAAGTACTTAGGTTACCTAGTTTCATTTTGCCTAGTAGGGTTTTCTCATTAGATAGGTTTGATTGAGTAGATTAGCCGTAGATAGTTTCTTTCATTAGTTAGATTATACCCCTACCAACCTTTTACCTTTGGCATATATTTTTCTACAACTCTAAGTTTACTTACCCTGGGTTGACAATTTAATTGAGGGTAGTTTAGTGTCTTTTTTAGTACATATAAATCACCTAATAGGGGCACACCACTTTAGCTCAAGAATTCACCAAGAAATATCACCAAGAAGCATTTTCACAAGAGATAGATACCAAAAATTCCCAATAGGGCACAAATTTCAGCCAATATGTCTTCTCACAATGGGAGAGTTATATCCAAATGAAATAGAGTTGATCTCTATTTATACAAAGTGTTATAAAAAATGTTTGTCCACAAAAATTAGGGTAAACACACAAGATAAGGGGTCAACAACCCTTACCTTTCCCCTTTACAAAATTAATATTATTTAATTCATAGTTTGCACATAAGAGAAACCCTAAAAACAAGATGTCACCCCTTTTTGGGGCAACATTTGGAACTTTTGGTCAAGTCGTTGAGTTAGAGAAGGGAGCACTAGGCCTCCAAAGGCAAATTGTCATCAACCAAAGAAATTTTTCCATGATCCATGGGCCTCTTCCTCCAAAAAGTGTCAAATTTCCATAAAAACATACATCACCACCACAACCCAGCCCTGGGGTGACGTCAAGCCCTCAAAATGTGACGTTTGGCCCTTTCAAGCAATTCATTTGGCACGTAGGGTTTGGGTAAGATATTCCAAGGTGTCCTTTAGGCCTCCAAAGGCATGTCATCATTATCTAGAGTGTGGTCCCTTGGCATCCAACCTGTGGGCTTCAAGCCCTAAGGAAGCCCAAGCTAGGCATGTTCTTCCAAAAATGTCCACCAACTAGGTCCTGCAAAGACAATGAATACACCCTCCAAGGATATCAAGTCAAATGAATCATGATGAGTAAATCAAATCAATAAAAGAGCCATCTAAGCATGTACATCCAAACTACCTGATCAAAATAAACAACTGCTCAAATACCTTATGCAATTTTCCAAGTTTAAGCATGGGAGAGTTGAAAAAGCGACCTATTGGGTGAATCGTACCTCAAGTTTAGGAGTGTTTCCCAAGAATACCTTTCTCTAAGTCATGTGTATTAGGTTACATGGATGGGTAATACTTTTGGGCATGGAGTTCATGACATACAAAGGGTTGTAGTATCTCATTTATGGGTTCCTTTGTAGAGGGTGTGTTGCACCTTCATTTTCAATGCAACCTTTTTCCAAGCCCATTTATTTCATTTTATTCCTTTAAGATGTTTCCAGGTTGAAGCCAAGGTGGGGCTTCTACCTAAGCATGAAAAAGAGTGCCCACCTTGACTCTACCCTAGTTACATCATGCTTCCCCAAGTTGAACAGATGTGTGGGGCTTCTAACTAAGCATTAAAAACAGTGCCCACACATGCTCCACCTTGGTTGGCATTTTGTATTAGTTATTTTTCATGGGTCCCATCAATTTATTATGAGAGACATTTCATTGTCATTGGGATCTCTGGGAAAGCATCTATAAGGTTAATGGTTGGATTTTATCTTTTTCCAACCCCTTCTTGGGTTAGTACACCCAAAAATCCAAAAAGGTAAGGAGATGAGGGGATGAAGTGTGGAAAGTGACAAGTATGGTCAGGAATGGCACGATGACTCATCAAGAGGACCTTCCAGTAGAAAACCTATCCCTAAGGGTGACCCACTTACTAGGGTGCAATATCAAACACCGAAGTGAAACTGGGAAAAGAGCATAATGCCCAAGCAAACGTTACATAATCAAAAGTAGTAATAGATGCAACAAACACAAATGCCTCAAATATTGAAATGAAACTCACCATAATACCTAACTTGTACCTCATGGAGCAAGACCTAATGTATTTTGGAAACCAACTGAAGTGGTGGATATGGTCACGATGATCCTAGAACTGCGGTGGTGAAGTGGGTCTTTGTTTGTGCACGTGGACAATGTTGGTCAAGTTGTCTCTCGATACTCCATGTTTGCAACCTAAGGGCCTTGAGACATCATCTTCTTAGTTATACCTAATATTTGGGGATAACAATTTATATGGCAATGCTGCACCAAAATATGCCCTTTAGGGTGTTGTTGTAATGACCCTTCTAGTTGTCATCAACTCCATTGTTGTTACCCCTATAACATCATTCAATTTGTTGTTGTTACCTTTTGTAATAGCCATGTAAGCATTTTTGTTACCCCCTATAACATGCCTTAAGGTTACTATTGGAAAATCATGTAAAAATCTATAATCCCTTGTTGTTACCTCATCTAACATCCCTTAAGGTTACTATTGTTACCTCTTGTAATATCCCTTAAGGCCTTGTTTTTACCCCCTGTAACAACCCCTAAGGTTACTATTGTTACCTCTTGTAAGATCCCTTAAGGCCTTGTTGTTACCCTGTGTAACAACCCTTAAGGTTACTATTTTTACCTCCTATAACAAACCAAAAACTTCAACCAAACATACATGTAATTTCCCTCAAGTCTGTGGCCCCAAATCTTGTACTTGAGTAGACCTTCTGCTCTGATGTGTTTGTTGTTGCATATCCTTCCTTGTTGTGCAAACTCACCCAACATTCACTCCTTGCTGTCCCTTCCCTATACCAGCTAGTCTGAGCTACTTAGACTATTTTCCAAGCCTGTGACAACCCCTTCCTTGTTGTCCTTTCCCTATACCAATTGGGTCGAGTCTTCCACTTGGTTGTGGAAAGGTTGTCTTGGTAGACCAAGACTTTCCTAGACCTCATCCTTCCCTCCTTTGTCTCCCAATAGCTATGTGACCCTCCTCCTCACTTGTACCTGCCCAAAACAAGAAAAAACATAATAGAAATTGAGGTTGACCAATCTCCTCCATGGTTGGACTAAGGTCACCAAGGGCTAGACTAAAATCTCCATGCTCTCACATACTTGGCACCATAATATGAATTTTCACAATGACCTCTCTCTTATTTTCACAAGTCTAGGGGTTAGCTTGATAAGCCCCTCCACAAAGTCAACACCAAATTCTACTTTCCTATGGGTGTGAAGCCCCATCACAAACCCACAAATCCCATCATTAAGCCCCCAAGCCCCCAACTCAAAATTCAAGGGGGTTTCCACCAAACTGAAAGTGTGATGTGGTGCCCACAATGATTCTCACATTCCCAATACCTAGGGATCATGAGAATACCTACTCGAAGCTACAAAAATCACCATCTGACAGGAATCATTAGATTACCAACAATTGAGGAGGGTCATTAACCAATGCAAGATATCCCACCTTTGTTGTCAATGATAATCAAAGCACTAGGCACATTCTATTAGTCATAAATATATTTTTTGAAGTCAAGTGAACTATCGAAATTCACCTACCAAGAATCATTGATTTATTTCCTTAGAATATGACAAGGATACCTGCCATTGAGGCATGCAGGCTCCAGGGTATCATAAAAATGTATTGAGTTTCAAACCTAGAAAAATGTGTTGAAGTCAATGGGTTAAAACTTGTTAGAAGGAGAGCCTTAATGAACCTCCCATCATCTAGCTGAGCACATAACCAATATGATTTTGCAAAAATAGAATAGACATCACGAACATGCTTTATTTTGAATCTATCTAGCCAGTTGTCTGGTTTTCTAACTAGAATCTTTCTAAGTTGTGCCATACAAGTTGGTTTTCACAACATAAATTATAGCATATAATTTTCCCGAAAACGACGCCAAAAATGTCGTGAAAATTATATGCTATAATTCATGTTACATTCAAATGTCAACCCAGGGCTTGTAAGCTTGTGAAACGCATGTAGAGTATGTGCATAATCAAAGCTAACTATCTAACCTATGATGAATCTAATTTGCAAAAAAATTAAAAACTCTTCATGAAACTAGTTAATCTCTTATATATTGACATTGGAATGATTGGGGATCAGTGTAGCTATAGGTGAAAACAATCCATAATGATCTATAATCATTTTTTTCATGGACACTATGTTTCCAATATCCAAATTAACCTGCCTGGGTGTCTTTGAAAGAGTTTATTAATCTATGAAAAATGTTGGGAATAAACATACATGTTGGAAGCAAACTGACTTTTGAAAATACGTTATCAAATGTAAGAGCAATTTGATTGGTTCTTGGTGAAACTGTAGGAGAAAGTAATATTTTTGTGATTCATAACCACTTATTAACACAATACTTCGTTTCTAATACATGTTTTGATTCGATTAACTAATATTCAAATAATTGGTTATCTAGATATTTAAAGTTGGAAATGCAAATACATAAATCAAATCTACAAATAAATAATTAACTAAGATAAATGAAAGAAGCACAGTGCATATCAGATCATGGGGATCCATCCAAGTCTTACATACACTATGAGAAAACTCACAGACTAATGAACTATATAAGTTTCGTGAACAAAGAACTAATCAGATGATATTCTTATTACCAAATCAAACTATTCAGTAAAGTGTTATCATTACATTACATCATAATCATTCTCATTGAATCATCCCACGAACATCTAATATGTTCATACATTTATACAAGGAGAGATGAGAGTGGATTGGAACGATCTCCCCCAAAATCTAAACAACCAAATATGAATAGCTTCCAAATATTATATCTTTGTGTTTTTAGCAGAGATTTGGTTGAATAAGAAACCAAATTTGATTACATTAACTTGATTTGGTTTCTTGTTTGGTTGGGCACTTAGTTTGGTGCATCACTAGCTACAACTGGGAAAATATGCTTCAAATAACTGGCCATGTCTTCCAAATTGTGCATCTTTTGAGGAATTCGCTTGTGCATAACCTAAATGATGTTATTATTCCCAAAAATCATCTCTTATATTTCTTATATTCTCCCTCATCTCCTCAGAATTAGCGCCGAAAGTTTGTTGGTTGGTTTTTAAGCTTGTCTGGACATACTTGTGGGTTGGAAATATGAGGAATCAACCTGGTCATATTTTGAACAACACGAAAGGATAACAACATCATCCTTAACAAAACCCATGTGCACAAATTTGTCCACAAGGTGAAAAACTATGATAACGAACATGAATCATTAGAATTCTTCGACTCCATAAACCATCGTCAATAAACCAAACAATATTCTAATTAATTCATTACCCCCCAAAAAAAAAAAACTATGTAGACATGTATGAGGGAATTTTGTTGTGTTTCTAAAGAAAGATAGTTAAAAATGGTGACATTTGGTGAACAAGATGATGCGAAAACAAATAGTTTGAACAGTAAAATCATGATAAATTGGAGGCCCAACAATCATCTATGCAAATAAGGCTATAGAAAAAAAATTAGAAAAAAACAAGGACACTAATCCACCAAAAGAAAGCTAAGAAGAAAAGACACAACCAAGGAAGTATATCGACTTCCCCAGTGTATTCGTCAATCTATTGGTGGGTTTTGTCACATGAGTGTACAAAAACCCTTGCTTAGTGGCTATGTAAACTAAGAAACAAAAAATAATTAAAATAATAGAGACACTTAAATGTAATCATCCCACTCAAAATTTAGTTGATGAAATGAAATTAACAAAACCATGCATGTGAAAGTAAAAACCAAACAAGAGCATGTAAATGAATAAAAAAATTTATTATACCAATGGAAAGGCATAAACTTACAACAATGTGGGAGGCACATCATGTAGCTCAGTAGGCTCCAAGCCACTCTTTGGGATGGGTCCTTTACCTCATTATGTTCTTCAACTCCAATCTCGGTAGAGAAATTGAAGGGAACTCTTAATGGTAGAGGGAACAAAGAAAGTGTTCTAGATCTTCGTGGAAGAATTTTGGTAGCATAACCTTACTCTATAATGTGGATGAATGGTGTGACCTCAATGGATTTATTTATAGGTGAATGGTGGAGCTTCTTTTGAATCTAATTTCAATGTGAACTATCCTAATGCATTAATGAGATAATGGGATAGCGATGGTTAAAGAAGACTGTATCAAAATATTTTAATGGAAAAGAGGGTTTAAAGAGGTCCACATGTACCCACTATGCATTTCTAAAGGTATAGAGGCATTAATAATCCTACAAAATAATTTTTTTTACTTTAGGATGATATCACAAATTTTAGTGATTTCCTACACATTTTGCATGCCAAAAATAAGGGAAATAATATGCCATGACTATTTTAGTCAATTTATGGTTTGATTTGGCTCAATACGACATGATTGAGGTGACATGATGATGGAAATGAAGGTTATGAATTCCATGATGATGTTTCCCAAGAAAACTACGCAAAATGGTATAGGTGAGAAAAATTAGGTTAATAACAACCAACCTCTTACAAGATCCCTTATTGAACTATTCATCTTCTTTGTCAAGAAATGAGAGACACTTCCACACTAAACCTAGTAGAAGAGAAGAAGAATTGAATCAAGAACGTAAATGAATAAGCAATCACACAATACACATAGATTTTACCCTGGAAACCCTAAACTGGGAAAACCAACATTCCTTGAGTGTTATGCTCTGTTGTTGTCTTATTCAATCTGAATAAAAGGTTACGTGTCTAACCTTGGTCTACACCTAAGACACAATCGACATCATACCCTCTTTCATGACCAAGAACAACCCTGTAGTCTATCCGAATTATATCTATATGACCAACAACCTACGATTACACATGCGTTAACCTGCATTACAACATTATTGCATTATCCTTTATGACCTTACAACATGCCTCTTTATAGGATTTACAACAGGAAAACCCCTAAATATTGGCACCCAATAATGGTTACAAATCCATGCAGATCATTGGCTAAAAATATCGCAAATCTCAAGATTCTGTTATAGTCAACTCTAAGTCGAATTACCAGTCGGCTTTCATTCGATCTCTAATCAGTCATCTCACGCCCACATTTCAACCTCTTATTGGTTGCCTTGTCATCAATATCTTCTACTTAGACTTTACATGTTCGACTTACTCGACCTTCGACTTGTTGTCAATCCACCTCAACCTTGATTGTTGTTGATCCACCTCAACCTTGACTATTGTCAATCCACCTCGACCTTCGACCGTCATTCAATTCGCCTCTACTAGAATTTCACTGCAATGAATATAACAACCCAACATTATCCCACTGTTGATGATTAAAAAACGCCAACGAAGTTTGGCCCGTAATGTGTTTCTAAGGCCTACTATTATAAAAGTTAAATAATACTAGTAGGTGGGACCCCCTTGTAGATTGGAGATCAGGTTTTGTGCCTATTTGATGTCATTTGACACTGCTTACATGGTGGAGAGATCTATTGTGAAGAGACTTGCAAATTAAACATGTTAGCAATAACACAGACAAGGAATTGGAGAAAAATGAAAGGAAATATAACAAATGAAAATGGAAAAAAAATTAAACTATGCTATATACTATACTACATGCACTGATTTTAAATGGGGTATTGTTATCCTAGATATTAAGCTAATGTCTATGCGACTTTATTTGAGTTATATAGTCGATATGCATGGTGATTACGCTATGGTATAGGTTGATTTTGATCGCGCTATTGGTGATAATTTTATACATGGTTTATTGGATCATATAGTTGATAGGCAATATGGTCAAGTTGGAATGGAAAGAATGATGTGGATGGCGTGTTTGACAAGTAATAGATGCAATTTTTGATGTATGGTTTTAATGAATTGTTGGCAGATTAATGGTTTTCATGTACTATTGAATTTAATTTAATTTACTGCACGTCACCCTTACTCTTTATGTTAGCCACCACCCTATTCAGGCTTTTGTTCGACCTTGTTGTTGTGGTTATGCTCTGATTTCTTAGCAAAGAGGAACCGATCGACCAGCTCCTGTTTTAAGGTGTTCAATTACAGGTATGTATTTTTTTGGCCATTCATGAGTCTTCTCTGGTTATGAAGTGATTTTTGGCTCGGGTGTATTGGTTTATGCTTTCCTGAAGTGTTGCAACTGTGAAAAAATTGTGATTTGGAATAAAGCGTTGATAGTTCTTTCTGCAATAATCTTGAATTCATATTGGTCATCCTGGGCATTGGCAGCCATAGGAGCTTTCTGTGATCTTTGTTGGTTTATTTGGAGGGTTTTTGTTGGTCTTGGTTGGATGGTTGTCCTCATGCATTCACATCACTATATCCAATCTCTGGATTTTATGAGTTTTAATGGTTGAAGGCACTATGCTATGTCCACTTGGGCATTGGTTAATTTCACAAATAAGGGTCACACAGTGGGTTTTATGTTCTTACTCAGCCCTGTCTTCACCTCAGTGTTGTGGTTGTTTTATTTATAGCCATGAGGGTTATACCCTGTGTGTGTTAAATATCTTCACTAATCGAGTTGCAGCCTTGCTCCTCTATTATAGACCTCCTGTCATAGGATTTGTTACATATCCATGAATAAGTCATGGTTCTCTCCCTATATGCATCACTGGTCTCGGAGGTTTCCACCATTAGAATGAGTCAGCTCTAGATTCCTCTTGTTTTTCATAGAGCAAACCCTTAACTCTACAGGTCTGAGGGTTGATATAGAACATCGGTGTGGCTTGTTGGGTTTACTGCTTAGTTATTGTTGAATGGTTGTGTATTGTAGACAAAAAAAAGGGGCACAAACTCACCCGGTTGGTCATACGATAGTCGTGTTGGTTTGATATCTAGTCACTACATGTGCTATTTAAACGAATAACCCTGCATTGTTAATTGGGTAGTCCAGATACATAGTTGATTTCCTGGTGGTCAATAATCCAATATTGTTTATATAAGGAGGTCACAGCCTAGCTCCATGTCGATGTGTGGCTGCCACAGCATCATTGGCTGATTGGTTGATACACAATCATGGTGTTTTTTCATTAAGAATTATTTGGATATTTAGCTTGGCATTGATTACAAATTGCTTAATGATGATTGTGCATGTTGCATTTGTGTGTGTGGTGTTTTCTACATAATGAATAAATGGTCATTGTAATATGAGTCCTTTTTGGGCCAAATGGTTATTGCAACCCAGATGAATGTAGGAAATCCATCCACTGTATGCATTACGATTATGTGATTTCATAAGACTGAGTTTTACACAGCATGGTTGGTTGCAATTTGATCAATTTGAAGCAATATTGTGTTAGATCGACAGCTCGGCACGATGGGTTAAGTTAATTTTTTGACTGTGTGTTTAGAAATTTAAATAGAAATGCCACATCGTAGTGTTTTTGGGTGGTTTCCCACTGTGTATAATATGGATTGTTTTGGGTTCCACACTCAGAGATAGTCATAGAGTTTAAGCACGACTTTGTTGCATTTCAATTATTTGTTTTATGAAGACAAGCATGTTGTTGGTACCTCGTTGGGTTTGATGGATAACCAAGAATTTTGAGTCACATTTAAATTGGGCCTGTATAGCGACATAATTACACTTGCATGATTGAATTATTTTTTGCATAACATGTGTTGGAATGGTGGCTGATGTCTACCTGTTTAAGTGACGAGTCAGGGTTTTACAATTAAATCTGTGTTATTGGTTTGATTTCAATTATGTATGCTTAATGGATACCATGCAGTTTAAATGACAGGCTCGATTGCAGTAACAATATGACTTCATTGCAATTTTGAACACGACTTTGGGTGTTTTTGATGATTGAAGAAATGTGTGGGCAATGGTTGGTTTTGGTGATCAACAGAGCAGAAATGGTTATTATTTCACATTTGAGAATCTTTATAATTAAAAGGAACAGTAAACTAGCTGATACACAATGATTTTTATTGGGTCACAACGATCATTTGGTTGGTGCATCCCCTTTTAACAGAATAGCTATATGGTTTACTTGATTAATTTTATGAACAGTACCCGCTCTCATTCCCCACCATTGTTTCATTTTCCGTTAATTACAATCCCATCACCTTCCCACATTCGTTTTTCATTCCCTGTTTTAAAAATTTATTATAGTCAAGGATGTTCTGTGTGGAAGAAATTGGCAATAGGAGTGCATTGGTGAATTACAGGATGTTTTCTTTGATTTGCAGTTGATTGTTGTTGTCTTTGAGCAGTAATCGTATTTTTTCCCCCTCATCATATCATGTTTCTCTCAATACAAACCTCTCACATATCCCAGGACCTTTTATTCACCCCCTGCTCACTGATTAACAGTAAGACAATTTGTATGGATGGGATTGCATGATTCTAATACATCGTCGAGCCAAATCTATTTCATATTTTGAAGGGTTGTCATGTATGGTTATTTGAAAGACTATTTGCTAATCAATCACACATGCAGGGATGAGATATTCAAATAAAAGGCTGAAAACAGAGGCCTATCATGCCTCTGTCAAAGAGAAGGATGATACTGCCCCTTCCATAACTTCAGATAATTCTGGTAAATCCGTGTCCTCCCACTTGCGTTGGAAGGACGATTTTTCTCATATTATTAGCAACATGAGGCTTAAGGATCCCACACAGCCTAAGGCAGGTGCAGAAGGACTGAAAGATGATAGCATCAGCAAGGGAAAGATGGCCTCACAAACCGGAAAATATGGTTTTTGAGTTTTATTTTATCTACGGTTTATGATAGTTGACTTCAAGAAATTTTGGACAACATGTTTTATCTTGGATATATGAGTAATATTTTTGAAAATAATTTCAAATATCATGAGCTAAATTTTCCAAAAATGAATATGTGTATGGGAGACACAAGGAGGTGTGTTTTACTTAACTAATGGTTATGTTATGATTGTTATGATTATTATGAGCTAAAGGGATTCACAAGGAGTCCCACCTACTAGTTATTATTTATTTATAACCCTTATTATGATTATTACTTTTCCCCCTAACTAATGTTGGTTGAGTCTTTTAATTAACTTAACTAATGAGATGGTTGAACCACTTCAACCAATTCTAAATTGTTTAAAAGAAAAAGGAAAGGGAGGAACAAGGGGAGGATAGAAGCAGAAGCATACTAAGGTTTGTTTTTTGAGTATTTGTTGATATAGTTCAGTTTTCATTCATTTATATATTCATCACAAGCCTAGTTCTCTTTTATGATAGCAGGGTCTTATTGTAGACAACAATATTCAGGGCTGAATCACATCATTCAAACACTTTTTTTTTAGAGGTGTTGATCTATCTTTGATAGTCTATGTAGACTTGTTTCTTTGTGAATTAATTTTCATGACTAATAAAGGCTATTTTGCAGAGTCGAGTGGGCAGAAATATGTGGCAAGTTGATATATATTTTAGAGTTCAGTTTTGGTTTTCTGTCAAAGGTCATTTTGTATGTTCCATCGAGGATGTCTAAGTTTGACTTTGGTCCAATATTTATGTATGATATTTTGTAAAGAAAATGACTCTTTGGTGAATTGGAATGAAATAAAGGATTGTTTTATGTCTCATCTATCTTGATTATCATCTTGGTGTCTTTACTTCTGTCTTTACATTTATTTCAACAACTGTATATTTAGAAAATTACATAAAAAGTTTATTTTCAGCAAGATTTTTGTTGATAAAAGACTAGCCTAAGCACTTGTAATTAATACTTGTGAGTTAGGATGTTATTTTTGTTGTCTATAAACATAGGGTGATATTCCTGCCTATTTTTCTTTAGCCAAGCAGAATCTGAAAATGCTTGAGTAAGATCATTTCATATATTTTCCTCGACATTTATTTGGCAACCACACTGGGGAGATCTTTGATATCTCTCCGGTTAATTTTTATACTCAATTTTCATCGATACATCTTTCTTTTTATGAAATTGATTTTTTGATTGTTTTGCAATTAATGATTGTTTTTGTTGCAAGGCAACCCAATCTTGAGCCCGTTCTCCAAGACCATACCAGCATTGCTTTGAACTTGTTTCATACTATCTTAGACATTGTCAGGACCCGTGTTGAGATTAACCATTCTTGGGCAGCGATTGAATGAGATATTAGTACTCAATAACAATTGGAGGCTAGACGTAGACAGCCTAGAAATCATCAGTAACCCTTTGGTTTCTTCAAGTTTTGGCCTTTCTTTCATGTCCTTAGATTCTCGTGCTTCTAGAAGAAGAAGAGGCTTGTCACCTGAAATCAATCCTATTGTTGAAATAGGAAGAAGAAACGTTGTGTTATCTGTCCAACAAAGTACTATAAGGAGAAATTTATATGATTCATCCATTTCGTCTTTCTTTCCCTCACCTATCATCCACAGGATGGAATCTAGTGGAGGCTCTGGTGGCACTAGAAGTGCTCCATCTTGTCAGTCTTCATCGTCATCAGTGATTGGTAGCTTCTATAGCCACCATATCCCTGTCCAATCTACCACAAACCCCACCAAAGTCATTAAAAAGTATGGGATTTTTCAGTTCGAAGAATACACCACAACCACACCGTGGCATGTGTCCTCTCCTCTTAACGTGTCACCTGCTACTCGTCCACTTCCGAAGTTTAAAGAGAATTTTCCTGAGTTTTCAGGAAATAAGATTGTCAATACAAACGAACACCTGGTGGCATTTTCTAATGATTTTCATAACATAGGGGCCAACGACAATGATACTTGCATGTGCTTATTCATCAATTCCTTGGAAGTAAAGGTTGCAGCTGACTTCTTTGACCTCCCTCCTAAGATTATGTCTACTTGGGAGGATTTGATCTATTGGTTCCAATCCACTTATGGGAAATATAAAATCCCTATCGAGAATTCAAGGGAATACAATAACGTCACTTATAAAGATGGTGAGACCATCAAGTCTTTCAGATTGTGTTTCACCAAGTTATACAATCAAGTCCACGAACTTATCCGCCCCCAGAACCAATCCTTTTTCATGCATTACTACAATGCATTTCCTTCTCCCTAATATCATAGGCTTGAGGAAAAATCCATTGATAATATCGTTTCTGCTCTACATACATGTTCAGAGTATGAAGACCAACTTGAAAGAACTGGTCTTCCCCAAAGAGAATCAGTTAGACAGACATACATGTTTTCTCTCTTGTAGCTAGTACAAGATATGAACACTCGTATGATAGAATTTGAGAGGAAGGGTATTGTCTCCCCTCTCACCCCTGGAGATTCATCCTCTTTTGCACCCCCCCTTTAGAAATACAGTTGAAAACAATTTTCATCCTAAGGCTATCCTGTCTCAGAGTTGGTGTAACTTTTGCGAGGAACACCATGAAGAAACCACGTGTGAGGTAAAGAAGAGTCTGAGAGATAAGATCTTTGGTAAAAGACCAGAAGATACTATCGTTGTCCTAGATTTAGTAGAGCCAGAAGATGTCATGATCATCAATACTAGGAACAAAGCCTATGCTCCCAAGGGCAAATTTGACCCTCCTTGTAGTTCTTCCATCCCAAGCTCATCCTCAACCGCTGCTACGTTCCAGGTTCCTAAGGTTCCTGAGAGTCAAGGAATCACTTCCCCTCTCCCCTCTTCCAAATACAATATCTCGAATCAATTGGAAAACATCAAAGCAGATGCAACCCTCCTAGACATCGCTGTTGTCCCTGAACAACAGATGCATCTAAAACAATTCATGGAAGGAAAATCTTCCATTGTAGCCAACCTTTCCGAAAAGGTAAACAAAGAGGATTCTTCTGTAAATAAAGTAGGTGTACATAACTTTAGATACCCTATAAAAAAATCACCCTTTTTATATTTCTGTAAAGATCATGGATAAAATTGCCCATTGTTGCTTCATTGATGATGGTTCAGGCCCAAGTGTGATGTAAAATATTATTATGGAAGAGCTAGGCTTGTCTTGTACAAATGAAAACACTAGAAGCATGCTCTCTTATAATAGTCTACAACAAAATACCATAGGTGATATTAAATATGTGACCTTAGTTTTGTGCACTCATCCTAAAATAAGGACGACCCTCAATATTCAGGTAATCGATATGCCAGTAAGAAATTACTTAATCATATTAGGAAGATATTGGCAAGCCTCAATGGGTGGATACCTCTCACTCGATGGAACACATTTATCTTTTCCTCGGAACGAAAAAAACATTATAGTCCTTAGAGAAGGAAGGATATCACCCTACATAGAGAGTGTCCCACAACCTAACGTAAACTATATCGAAGAGGACTTTGGAGTGTATTCCATATTTTCTGAGGAAGAGAACATTCCCATGGAACAAATCAATTTATATGATGGCATGTGGCACATGCACTTTGATGGTTCATGCTCAAATGAAGGTAATGGAGCTCACATTATCTTGATTTCTCCTGTAGAAAAAATCCATAACTTTTCTTACCAATTGGATTTTGCTTGCACTAACAACGCCATTGAATTCAAAGCTTTGTTATTAGGCATTGAAAATGCTTATAATATTGGTTGTGGTCACCTTTTAATTTTTGGGGATTCCGAGCTTGTTGTGAATCTTGTGCATAAAATTTGCTCCCCTAGCAACAAGTTGATGAAACGATACACCCAAATTGTTTGGGCACTTATCTCGAACCTTTTATCTTTCAAAATCATTCATGTTAAGAGGGAGTTAAACTCAATAGCTGATCGGTTAGCACTTTTTGCAGCCTCCCCTAATCAGAAACTTCTGCCACACAGACCTGATTGTACCTTTCAATCCCTATATCGTCCACATATTCCTGACAATATAGAATCTTGGCAGGGCTTCCCTAACGATGAGAGCATTTGTGCTTTTATTCAAAATGAACCTTTTAAGCCTAAGGAAATTATATCCATAGAAGATAACAAGATTCCTAAAGGCTTGACTCCTCTAGAGAGTTCATTTTATTCGAGTGATGTAGGAAACAAGGAGAAACAAAAATAATAAGAGTAGAAAAGGAAGGTGGGTGAAACTATCTCCTTGAACATTGGGACACCTGAGTCTCCGAAGAACATCAAAATAGGTGCCAAATGTTCAGATGAAGAAAAGGAGAAGTTTGCCAAGTTTCTTGGTGAATTTCAAGATGTTTTTACTTGTTCTTATGAGGATCTTTGTGGTTTTGATCTTGGCCTTATACAACATGCCATCTCCATTCAGGAAGGCGTAAAACCAATTAGGCAAAAACAAAGACCTATCAACCCTGTGCTAGAAGCAACTATTCGAAAGGAGTTGGAAAATTTTTTGAAGGATGGACTCATCTCTCCGGTCAAATATTCTGAATGGGTCTCAAATCTAGTCCCTGTTCAGAAAACAACTGGTCAGATCAGATTGGGCATTGATTTTCGTGCATTAAATCGGGCTAGTATAAAATATCACTTCCCTCTTCCTAACATGGAGATGATTTTGCAGCAAGTTGCAGGGTCACAAATGATTTCCTTACTTCATGGGTTTTCCAGTTACAATCAAATCAAGGTAAAAAGGGCAGATAAATATAAAACCACCTTTATTACTCATTGGGGTACCTTTTCTTATGAACGTATGCCTTTTGGTTTATCTAATGCAGGTACCACCTTTCAAAGAGATATGTAATTATCTTTTGATGATTTGATCGGTAAGATCATTCAGATTTACCTTGATGACTTAATAGTTTACTCTAAAATCCGATCGGATCACTTTGGTCATCTGAGAAAAGTTCTCATGTGATGTAGGAAATTTGGAATTTCTCTAAACTCTTCCAAGTCCATTTTCGGTGTTACTGAGGGAAATATCCTTGGACACATCATCTCTGATTTGGGAATAAGCATCGATCCTGAAAGGATTGCTTCTATCCTTAATCTTCCTGCTCCCACTTCCAAGAAATAAGTTCAATCCTTTATGGGGGTTATTAACTTTGTTCATAGGTTTGTTCCATATTTTGCAGTGATGGTCAAGCCAATTCATAATCTGCTTAAGCAAGATCATTCTTGTTCGGGGAAAGATGATGTCGAAAATTCTTTTGAAGGGATTAAGAAAGAAATAAGTTTCGCACCAGTTTTGGCGAAGCCGGATTTTGAGAAAGAATTCATGATATATACTAATGCCATTGAGGAGGTAGTTTCTATTGTCCTTATGCAAAATGATGACCAAGGAAATGAAAAACCTATGGCTTGCATGAGTTAAAGTTTGTCTGATGATAAATTTAAGTACTCTTTTATTAAGAAACACACTTTTTCTCTTGTTAAGGCCATTGAAAATTTTCGCCACTATATCTTAGGTAAGCATACATTGGTAAAAGTCCCTTTACCTGTTGTCAATTTTTTTCTCTCACGGACTGATCTTTCAGGGAAGCTTGCACATTGGCTTGCCAAGATCCAGGAGCATGATTTAAATATCATGACTTCTACCACTATCAAGGGACGTGACCTATCCCTTCACTTGGCTCATCATGCTGAGAATGGTGAATAAATTGATGAAGAAGATAGTTCCCTTTCATCTCTCTTTTACATTGACGATCAGATCCTCCCTGTGTCTAAACATCCTTGGTACGAGAATTTGGTTTATTATTTACAGAACCAAAGATGTCCAGACAACTTAGACACTCATCAAAGGAGAAGACTCCATCTTGAATCTGCAAGATATGTCATTATAAGATACTTCTTATTTCGAAGATCAGTTGATGATGTACTGCTTCGTTGTGTGAATAACGAAGATGCACAGAAATTGTTGCAAGAATATCACGGTTCTTCAAGCTCTGTCATTCATGTAGGAGGTCATTTTTATGCAAAAACCATTGCTTTCAATATTATTAGAAAAGGATATTATTGGCCTTCGATCTTTTGTGACTCTTATGTTTTTTCGAGGTCTTTTGACAAGTGCCAAAAATTTGCTGGGAAAGAATGCCTTTCAGCCATGCCATTACAACCTGTCCTTCCAGATTTTCCCTTTTCAAAGTAGGGATTGGATTTTATTGGTTCTATTAATCCTCCTTCTTTAGCTGGGCAAGTTTTTATTCTAACAGCCACAAAATATTTTACAAAATGGGCTGAAGTTGTCCCACTTAAGCATTCCACAGACGATCAAGTAATTTCTTTCCTTGAAAATAATATTTTCTCCAGATTTGGTCTTCCATTGGAAATTATTACAGACAATGGTCCCGCTTTCATTTTTGCTAAGATGACTTAGTTTTTAGCCAAGTTGGGGCTTAAAAATTTCACCTCATCAGCTTATTATCCCCAAGGAAATGGGAAATTCAAGTCTACCAACAAAAATATGGTAAGAATCATCAAAAGGATCATTGAATATAAGCCTCGTCAGTGGCACACTCTCCTCACTTATGCCCTCTAGGAAGATTTAACTACTGCCAAAGTAAGCACTGGTTGTACTCCTTTTCAGCTGGTTTATGGTCAAGAAGCCCTCTTGCCAACGACGCTGGAACTTTCTTCCTTAAGGTTGATGCTATAGATCGAAGAATTAAATTCTTCAAATGTTTCACAAAGGGTAAATGCATTACTATCTTTGGAAGAACAAAGGATGTTTGCTTTGGATAATATTAAAAGGAGACAACAAACCCTTAAGAAATATTTCAACAAGAGTGTCAAAATTGTCAAGTTTAAGGTCAATGAAAAATTTCTGCTATGGGATTCGGCTCACGTTGATAGGGGAAGACATTCAAAATTTTAGAAATTATCGTTGGGTCCCTTCAAGATCACTTTTGTCTTAGGTACAAATTCTTACATTCTAAAATATTTGCAGGAGCGATTGTTTTCCTACAGTACTAACGGTTCTCACTTAAAGAATTACGTGGAACCAACTTGAAAAGATCTAACATTGTCTGGATTTCCTGTGTTTTAGTAGTCTAGCTCTATTTTCAGTTTTTGTTTTCTTTTTTTCTGCTTACAATAGTTGTTTTATGTTTTATGTTTTAAGCATTTCCTACTACTTTTTCTTTTCTGTCACTTTATTTATGCTATTTTAATTTTCTGCAATTTTATGTTGTTGGATTTTGTATTTGGTCATCATTTCAGTTTTAGTAGAGAGTAAGATGTCAAATCATATCTGCCATAGTGACACTCCTACAAAGCATTGTTAGCCAATAACAATCAATCTTACACAGCTATTATGATGTCTTCTCTGAAGAACCCTTGAAATTGTTATATATTTCCACTGTTGTCTTATTAAGAATTGATTATCTCTTGCTTCTTCTTGCCATTTCTTCATTCATTGAGATTTTTGAGAGAAAATCTGAAAATTTTCCTCCTTAAAAGTTAAAGAGAAGATCCATGTCGATGGATTATGCATACAGTGGTAAAACCCCTCATACTTAACACTTTTCATGAATTATTCCCAAATTCCCGCTCATCTTTCCATTAAATCCACTCATTTCCCCCTTGTTACATAATCTTCCTAGTTATATCTTCTGAACCTATTGTTCTTGGTGTGCGAAACCATGAGTTCTGAGTTCTAAATCTGTTGAAAACAAATTTCCCTGTGGAGTCGTCAGTTTGTTGATGATTAAAAAATGCCAACAAAGTTTGGCCCGCAAAGTGTTGCTAAGGCCTACTATTATAAAAGTTATATAATACTAGTAGGTGGGACCCCCTTGTAGATTGGAGATCAGGTCTTGTGCCTATTTGATTTCATTTGACACTGCTTACATGGTGGAGAGATCTATTGTGAAGAGACCTGCACATTAAACATGTTAGCAATAACACAGACAAGGAATTGGAAAAAAATGAAAGGAAATATAACAAATTTAAATGGAAAAATAAATAAACTATGCTATATACTATACTACATGCACCGGTTTTAAATGGGGTATTGTTATCCTAACTATTAAGTTAATGGCTATGTGATTTTATTTGAGTTATATAGTCGATATGCATGGTGATTACGCTATGGTATAGGTTGATTTTGATCGCGCTATTGGTGATAATTTTATACATGGTTTATTGGATCATACGGTTGATAGGCAATATGGTCAAGTTGGAATGGAAAGAATGATGCATATGGCGTGTTTGACAAGTAATAGATGCAATTTTCGATGTATGGTTTTAATGAATTGTTAACAGATTAATGGTTGTCATGTACTATTGAATTTAATTAACTACGGGTGGAGGCAACGTGCATTTACTGCACGTTACCCTTACTCTTTCTGTTAGCCGCCACCCTAGTCAGGCTTTTGTTCGACCTTGTTGTTGTGGTTATGCTCCAATTTCTTAGCAGAGAGGAATCGATCAGCCAGCTCACATTTTAAGGTTTTCAATTACAGGTATGTATTTTTTTAGTCATTCATGAGTCTTCTCTGGTTATGAAATGATTTTTGGCTCAGGTGTATTGGTTTATACTTTCCTGAAGTGTTGCAACTGTGAAAAAATTGTGATTTGGAATAAAGCGTTGACAGTTCTTTCTGCAATAATCTTGAATTCATATTGGTCATCCTTGGAATTGGCAGCCATAAGGGCTTCCTGTAATATTTTTTGGTTTAGTTGGAGGGGTTTTGTTGGTCTTGGTTGGATGGTTGTCCTCACGCATTCACATCACTATATGTGGTCTTTGGCTTTTATGAGTTTTAATGGTTGAAGGCAATGTGTTATGTCAACTTGGGCATTGGTTGATTTCACAAATAAGGGTCGCACAATGGGTTTTTTGTTCTTACTCGATCCTATATTCACCTCAGTCCTGTGGCTTTTTGATTGAGAGCCATGAGGGTTATACCCTGCATGTGTTAAATATCTTCACTAGTCGAGCTGCAACTTCGCTCCTCTGTTATAGCCCTCCTGTCACAGGATTTGTTACATATCCACGAATAATTCATGGTTCTCTCCCTGTATGTGTCATTGGTATCGGATGTTTCCACCATTAGAATGAGCCAGCTTGTTGACAACCATTTCGCATTTTTATCCTATCCTTATAAGCTGCCTACACAAGTGTTTTGGAACCTTTGATTCTCATCGCAATCTTTCGAATAAAACAACATGATTATTTTGTGCATTCGCATACCTACCTTTTGTTTTCGTTTTCACGACTGCAAGCGTGAAAACTTTGAGTTCAAAGTCATGTCGATGACATTAAAATCGTCACTGGATTATTACGAATAATCTTGTTCTATGATCAATTCATCTCTAACTCAATGATGGTCACACAGTTGGCAAGACACCAAAACCTTTACTCACTTGGAATTTTTTTGTTGTTAATATGAATTCATTTTATAAGATTGTGATGGTATTCTAGTGATTGTGATTGAGTCCTTGATACAATGGTGGTTTTATGTTATATTTTCTTTCATCAAATTCCTTGCTATAATGGTTTGTTGAGAACGCATTAACATTGTGATTAGACCCTTGGCACAATGGTTTCATATAACGCATATTTTTTATGGTCAAATCTTTGGTGCTAAATTCGAAATATTGTTTTGTTTTAAATCATGCAAACACTGTTGTTGTGCAAATATTCGGGTCGAATTATCACAGTTTTCAATAGTTGTTTGATTAACATGTCGATTGCATTGCTTTTAACTCACACCAATAGTGATTTGAATCACCATAGCGTTGTCGATTGTACATTTCGAAATGAATGTTTTGAATGGGTTTGTTTCATTCCACAACCCTCGCACACTTAGGCATTAATGCCTTCCTTGTATCTCAGGTTACCTCTATTGGTCTTGGAGAAACCTGTGAGCTTTTGGTCCTGCGTATACCCTGTCCAAACCCCTGTCCGTTTACCCTGCTCACTGTGTGTTCTCTCCTATGGCACCTGTAGTGCGCATAGAACCTAATGGCATCCAAATGCTCCTGCTATTTGATGATGCTCGTGAAGAACTGGAGAATAGCGGATGGTTATTTTTTATCCAAAAATTTGAGGGTTTCAACCTCGCAGTCGCCCAACAGTTTTCCCTCACGTTCGATGGATGCAGGGCTAAGGTTGGGGATATCCAAATCGAGATAAACAAGGAATTCCTCAGCTTAGATACAGGATTTCCAGCTAAAGGGAAGAGGTGGTTTAAGAATTCGAAAGTGGACGAAGTCCCATGGCCGCTCCTATTCACATCAAGGAAAATTGTTAGTTTTGATAGAGGTATGCATGTCACTGCCCTCAAGCCCAGGTGGCATGATTTATTAGCCATTGTTAAGCAATTTGTGACTTGCGAAGGTCGTTATGGTTTAGTGTTTCTTTACCATCTCCGGTTGCTTATGAATTTTATTGATTTCCCTTTGAATATGCCTCACTACCTCCTACACAATCTGTATAAAATGTCGAAATGATTTAAGAGGGAGAAGGCTGATAGCAGCCTCTTCCATCACTGCTTGATCAAAATCGTTATTATTCATCATTTGAGGCTTAGTGGTGACATTTGGAAAGCTTTCCTATCAAGGAATGGCTTTGCCACTCCCAAGTGTGTCCAAGTGGACAAGTTTGTGGTCACTGAAACCCTGGTTGGGCCTGCCGTGCCACCTCCTACCCTTCTACCCCCTGTCAAACCCTCGAACTGCCCCAACATTGACCTACCCGATACCATGGTCGACCCATGTGCTAAAGAAAATACTACGACTGTCAATAGGCTTGTAAGGAAGAAAGGAAAAGGTGATACTGGTGTCAATAGTAAGGGAAAGAAGAATGCACGATGGATATCTAGAAGTGCTCGGAACAAGCCCAAACAAAGCACCGACCAAAAGCCAATAGTTTTGAGCGAGGATTCAGACTCTGAGATTGAAAGCTTCTTGAATGAGGAATACCCTTACTCTCATGGCCTCTGTTCTGTGGAACCCTATGACTACGTTTCCAACCTCCCACCGTGCCTCAAGAATGACCCTAACTTCCCAGGAATTAAGATTGGCAGTGGAACCCCTAGTAATTTGAAAGAACCCTCACCTGTAGTGACTCAGCCCGATCAAACACCATGTACTCAATGCAATTCTTGGCTTGAATTTTAATACACGGATGTTCCTTTTTTGCAATCTAAAATTAAATCCTTGGAGGAACGGGTTACCGTGTTGTCAAAGGAAAATGACAGGCTACAAGCTTACGATAAGAAGCAAAAGACTACGGGGTCAATCGTCTTCAGAAATGTTGAGGTAGCTACGGCCTTTGTTAACTCATAGTTATCCTGACTGAATCGTTTTCCAACAGCCCAGGTATGTTATTTCAACATCAATTTTTTTTTTTATGAGTTGGTTTGAATTGGCATAGCCGATTGTGTTCACTCCCAATTAGTTCTGTTTGTTTGAATAGATTAAAAAATGATTATGTTTACTTCGAATTACCAGGAATGATTTCATTTTTGTATTTGAATTAGCACAAAAGATTTTGTTTTGAATTAGCATAAACTATTTTGTTTGCGTTGATTCGTTTGCTAAAATCGAATATAGCTATGTTTTGATTAACATGATTTTATTGTTCTTGAATTAGTATAAATGATTGAATTGGTTTTGAGTTAGTTTGATTTAGTTCTGTTTGGTTTGATTCAGAAATGATGATGTATGCCTTGAATTAGCATAGTCGTTTGTGTATTCGTTGGACTAGTATCAAAGATTGGTTTGATGAATCGATTATAATCTGTTTCGATTGAAATTGATTCAAAAAATGATTCCGTTGGTTTTGAATTGTCAAAACGATTCTGTTTGCTTCGAATTGGTAATAAAAAGTTGTTCGACATATCGCATATATCCTTGTTACCATTCGGTTAATTGAACATGATTTCGCTTGTTTCAAATTGGCATAAAAGATTTGGCTACTTCTAGCGTGAATGATTTGCTTTTCTTTGAATTAGTAATTAAGGTTTTGTTTAATAGGTTGAATCTATTTATGTTATCATTTGGATTGATTTAAAATGATTATGTTTGTAAATATGACCAGCTACAGAATCGTGAGGTTCTGTAGCTATTCATAAAATTTAGATTTTTGTTAATTTTACAAATAAAACATTATCTAAACTTGTTTATTCTTGTCCACCTACAGGTACATACAAATTGCAATGGGAAATTGGACATGTTGTGGCAGTTTAGAACATGTTTTTTTTTTATATAGTTTTGTTAAGTTGTTAGCCTTAGGCAAAAATAGAGATTTGGGAGATTCTTCCCAGATTTTTTTCAAACAGTTTTTGATAATTCCCACAGGGATGTTTTACCCTGTGGCTTTTATATACTCATTAATTTTTGTAATGAAGGCATCACTGTTAGGAGAACAAAGACTATGGACTTATGAGGATATAGACTGGAATGAAAGTGGATGTTTTGTAATAGCTTTAGCTTTCAATATATCAAACTTTTATTTCGAGTTTTTTTCATATCAGTTTGTAAACAAATTATCAACTACTTTAGCTATCATAATTTGTTGCAAGTTGATGTGATTTGGTTTATGTGTTGTCCATATTTGATGTCTCTCATTTTACGCACAACAATTACTCTATTTTAATTTAATTAACAGAAGGTTTATCTTCTTTGTTAAGTAAACAGTTATGTACAAATCTTTGCACTGGGATTTATCTAAATGTGATGATCTATAAATTATAATATTGTTGTTGTTTTATGTCTTGTTTTTTCTGTCATTCGTATTCAAAAGAACATCGTTGCTTCATGTTTACAAAAAGATTGTGAAAAATCTGGTGCAAATTTTTCCCATCAAATAGCTGAATCGGATACTGTGCACGGGGCAAATTGGAAAGTGTTACTACAGGTTAGTCTGTTAGTGTTATTCAATTAGTTAATTAATATATAATTTTTTTGTAATCTGAACACGTTTCATTGTTCATCTATATAGTTCATATTTACAGTTAGGATTGTTATGTTATTTTTATGCTTAGATAGTTGTCATTTTATTTCTGTCTCATAAAAATTATAAAAATCCAAAAAAATAATAGCTTTGTTGTCATAGGACAGTTCACAAATGATTTTTGCAGGTTTTCAATTTAAAATCTGTAATTTGTAAATACTATACATATATAATTGAGATTTAATTGCATTAATAGCTGAACATTTAATAAGTAGAATTATTTTTTTATAGTATTAGTAAGTAAGCTGTATATATGGTTTCAGATTCGTATATAGTTTGTTGTAATCGCTTTTTTTTTTCCTTAGCTTAGTTTTTCTTTCATTTTTCTAGGACTTAGATCGACCAACGGAGCCGCTAAACCCTTCGGAGTGGATCATTCCAAACAGCTTGGGTTATTTAGACAACCCCGGACCGGATCCACCCCTCTAGTTGACGAGCGTTCAATTTCGCCCGTCAACACAGCTCTAGCTTCCCCTAGTTTTTCACAGAGAAAACCCTTAACTCTATAGGTTTGAGTGTTGATATAGAACACTGACATGGCTTATCGGGTTTACTGCTTTTTTATTGTTGAATGGTTGTGTATTGTTGACAAAAAAAAGTGGCACAAACTTACCCGGTTGGTCATACGAAAGTTTTGTTGGTTTGATATCTAGTCATTGCCTGTGTTATTTAAACAAATAACCCTGCATTGTTAATTGGGCAGTCCAAATACACAATCAATTTCCTGGTGTTCAATAATCCAGTATTGTTTATATAAGGAGGTCACAGCCTGGCTCCATGTCGATGCGTGGCTGCCACAACATGATTTATTGATACATAGTCATCATGTTTTTGCATTAAGAATTATTTGGATATTTAGCTTGGCATTGATTACAAGTTTCTTAATGATGATCACACATGTTGCATTTGTGTGTGTGGTGTTTTCTACATAACGAATAAATGGTCATTGTAATATGAGTCCTTTTTGGGCCAAATGGTTATTGCAACCCGGATGACTGTAGGAAATCCATCCACTATATGCATTACGATTATGTGATTACATAAGCCCGAGTTTTACACAGCATGATTGGTTTCAATTTGATCAATTTGAAGCAATACTATGTTATATCAAGAGCTTGGCACAATGGGTTAAGTTAATTCTGTGACTGTGTGTTTAGAAATTTCAATAGAAATGTCGCATTGTAGTGTTTTTGGGTGGCTTCCCACTGTGTATAATATGGATGTTTTTGGGTTCCACACTCAGAGATAGTCACAAAGTTTAAGCATGACTTTGTTTCATTTCAATTATTTGTTTTATGACTACAGGCATGTTTTTGGTGTTGGAAGATTGGTTGTTTCCATTGATGTCAACCCTAGTCATGGGTTTTGGATTGCAAGATTGATAAAGGTATTTGGACATGAAGGACAATGCACATGCATATACAAAACCCATGAATGGATAGTATACATCATGTTGTTTACGGTGGTATGTGGCACGTCACATGGATCCTCATGGTTGAGGAGAAATTAATTTTTGAAGATGACAAAGTGAATTGAAGAAGGAAGTACATGTAGGCCCTGAAGATAATTAAAGAAAAGAATTACAAAATAAGAAAGTGTTAGGTCAGCCCTAATGTTAAAATGAAGTGGCATAAATGGTATAAATAAACATCATTATACATTCATTTTGATACAAGTCGAATTTCAGAGGAAATAAGAAATAAAAAAGGTCGGATTTCAAGGGAGGATGAAGTCTTTTGGTGATTTGTTCTAAGGTATGTTATTTTCAGGTCATCTTACCATTTTTTCTATAACTTTTTTTCTAGAACGATTCAGATGGTTAAATATCTATGGTATTGAGAATATATATCAAGGTGCCTTTAGTAAAAATTTCAGCTCTTGATTCGATATAATTATGGAGATACACTCTATGGAAGATAGGGTTTGTGACCAATCTTGAAGCTAGTCAATAAACAGGTGTTCCGGGTAAAACAGTCATAACTTATTCATAGAGAATCCAAATTACATGGGACAAATATCATTGGAAAGAGTATGGACTGTAGTTTCGTTTGTGTGAGTTTCAGAATCAGATGTTAAATATTGAGCGCAGGGCATTCTGTACAAGTTCGGTCTCCTGAATAGACCAGAATTGAATAAAGTCTACCATTCTTTCTATAACTTATTTTTAGGGAGGATTAAAGGAGTGAAACTTGGAGGAGTTTCATAGAATACATTGAGTAATATTATATACAAAATCAGAGTACTCTAAGAATTGAAGAATTACAGAAATTGAAGAAGTATCAAGAAGCATTATCAAGTTCTATGTGATGATTGGTTGATGGTGATGATTTAATGTAAAGTTTTATTATCTCTCATATATTCTTGGGTGGAAGGAAGGGGCAAGGATGGAGAGTTCAACTCTCTCTTTATATTGGAGGATTGTATCTTCCTCTTGGAGGTTTATCCCTCCCTTTACATTTGGAAGCTGTAGCTACCTTTGGAAGTCATTACTTCCCTTGAACAATAACTATTGATTATTTCTCATATATTGTGCATGGTGTATTGTGGTGTATTGGTGTAACTCTTATATTATTGATCATTGGATATAGTTGAATGGTTTAAGTATAATTGGAAAAAGGTTTTAAATTGTACTTGATACTGATTCACCCCCCTCTCAGTATCAACAATTGGTATCAGAGCAGGTTACCTTTAGTACAGTTTAACCATTGGAAGGAAGATCCTAAGAAGAAATGGAAGACAAAATTCCAAATGGGATTCCACCATTTGATGGAAGCAATTTTGAATACTGGAGTAATAGAATGGAAACTTACTTGAAAGCTCTTGGGGTAGATGTTTGGTTCTTAGTTTCTTCAGGATACAATGCTTTGAAGAAACCAAAGATTGCAGCTCAGAAGAAAGCAAAAAGGAACAACAAATTGGCAATAGATACCATCTTGGATGGATTGAAAGATTCAGTGAAATCCAAGGTGGGATCATGTGCATCATCAAAAGAGATTTGGGACAAGCTACAAGACCTTAATGTAAGGGAAGATGCAGAAGAAGAAGTTGAAGCAAATTACAACATCTCAGATTTCAAAGAAGAAAATAGAGGTCAGTTCTTTTGCTTTAATTGTGAAGGAGTAGGTCATGTTGGATTTGAATGCCCTCATCCAAGGATTGAAAGAAATGACAATGAAGATGAAAATTCCAATGAAGAAGAAGAAAATCATGAAGAAAAAATTATTCAACAAGAAAATGAGAATCTTAAAAAATTGAAGCATGTTGAGATTGAAAATAGCAAGCTCAAAGACATGCAAAGAAAACTAAGAAGTGAATTGGGTAGTTGTGAAAAGACAGTT
>ML790521.1:67984-84456 GCA_009831015.1 Picea engelmannii | reverse complement strand
AAGAATTGCAGAAATTGAAGAAGTCTCAGGAAGCATTATCAGGTTCTATGTGATGATTGGTTGATGGTGATGATTTAATGTAAAGTTTTATTATCTCTCATATATTCTTGGGTGGAAGGAAGGGGAAAGGATGGAGAGTTAAAATCTCTTTTTATATTAGAGGATTGTATCTTCCTCTTGGAGGTTTATCCCTCCCTTTACATTTGGAAGCTGTAGCTACCTTTGGAAGTCATTACTTCCCTTGAACAATAACTATTGATTATTTCTCATATATTGTGCATGGTGTATTATGGTGTATTGGTGTAACTCTTATACTATTGTTCATTGCTCATTGGATATAGTTGAACGGTTTAAGTATAAGTTGAAGAAGGTTTTAAATTGTACTTGATACTGATTCACCCCCCTCTCAGTATCAACAGTTGGTACCTCATTGGGTTTGATGGATAGCCCAACATTTTGAGTCTCATTTAAATTGGGCTTGTACAGCGACAGAATTACACTTGCATGATTGAATTATTTTGTGCATAACATGTGTTGGAATGGTGGTTGACATCTACTTGTTTAAATGGTGAGTCAAGGTTTTACAATTAAATTTGGGTTATTTGTTTGATTTCCATTATGTTTGGTTAAAGGATACCATGTAGTTTAAATGACAGGCCCGATTGCAGTAACAGTATGCCTTCATTGCAATTTTGAACACAACTTTGGGTGTTTTTGATGATTGAAGAAATGTGTGGGCAGTGGTTGGTTTTGGTGATCAACAGAGCAGAAATGGTTATTATTTCACATTGAGAATTGTTATAATTAAAAGGAACAATAAACTAGTTGATACACAATGATTGTTATTGGGTCACAACGATCGTTTGGTTGGTGCATCCCCTTTTAACAGAATAGCTATATGGTTTACTTGATTAATTTTATGAATAGTACCCACTCTCATTCCCCACCATTGTTTCATTTTCCATTAATTACAATCCCATCACCTTCCCACATTTGGTTTTCATTCCATGTTTTAAAAATTGATTATAGTCAAGGACGTTCTATGTGGAAGCAGTTGACAGTAGCAGTGTCTTGGTGAATTACATGATGTTTTCTTTGATTTGAAGTTGATTGTTGTTGTCTTTGAGAAGTAATCGTATTTTTTCCCCCCTCATCATATCATGTTTCTCTCAATACAAACCCCTCACATATCCCATGACCTTTTATTCACACCCTACTCATTGATTAACAGTAAAACAATTTATATGGATGGAATTGCATGATTTTGATACATCACCAAGACAAATATATTTCATATTCTAAAGAGTTGTCATGTATGGTTATTTGAAATACTATTTCCTAATCAATCACAGATGCATGGATGAGCTATTCAAATAAAAGGTTGAAAACAAAGGCCTAACATGCCTTCGTCAAAGAGAATCTTGCTACTACCCCTTCCGCAACTTCAGATAACTCTAGTAAATCTGTGTCCTCCCACTTGCGTTGGAAGGACGATTGTTCTCATATTATCATCAACATGAGGCATAAGGATCCCACACAGCCTAAGGTAGGTGCAGAAGGACTAAAAGATGGTAGCATCAACAAGGGAAAGATGGCCTCACAAACCAGAAAATATGGTTTTTGAGTTTTATTTTATCTATGGTTGATGATAGTTGACTTCAAGAAATTTTGGACAACATGTTTTATCTTGGATATATGACTAATATTTTTGAAAATAATTTCAAATATCATGAGCTAAATTTTCCAAAAATGAATATGTTGATGGGAAACACAAGGAAGTGTGTTTTACTTAACTAATGGTTATGTTATGATTTTTATGATTGTTATGAGCTAAAGGGAGTCACAAGGGGTCCCACCTACTAGTTATTATATATTTATAACCATTATTATGATTATTACTTTTCCCCCTAACTAAAGTTGGTTGAGTCTTTTAATTAACTTAACTAATGAGATGGTTGAACCACTTCAAATAATTCTAATTTTTTTAAAAGCAAAAGGAAAGGGAGGAACAAGAGGAGAATAGAAGCAGAAGCATACTAAGGTTTTCTTTTTGAGTATTTGTTGAGATAGTTCAGTTTTCATTTATTCATATATTCATCACAAGCCTAATTCTCTTGTATGATAGCATGGTCTTATTGTAGACAACAATATTGAGGGTTGAATCACATCATTCAGACACTTGTTTTTCAAAGGTGTTGATCTATCTTTGATAGTCTGTGTAGACTTGTTTGTTTGTGAATTAATTTTCATGACTGATAAAGGATATTGTGCAGAGTTGAGTGGGGAGAAATCTATGGCAAGATGATCCATATTTTAGAGTTCAGTTGTGGTTTTCTTTCAGAGGTCCTTTTGTATGTTCCATCGGGGATGTCTAAGTTTGACTTTGGTCCAAGATTTCTGTATGAGATTTTGTAAATAAAAGGACTCTTTGGTGAATTGGAATGAAATAAAGGATTTATTTATGTCTCATTTGTCTTGATTATCATCTTGGTGTCTTTACTTCTGTCTTTACATTTATTTCAGGAATTGTATATTCAGAAAATTACATAAAAAATAAATTTTCAGCAATCTTTTTGTTGATAAAAGACTAGCCTAAGCACTTGTGAGTCAGGATGTTATTTTTGTTGGCTATAAACATAGGGTGATATTCCTATCTATTTTTCTTTAGCCATGCAGAATTTGAAAATACTTGAGTAAGATCATTTCATATATTTTCCTCAACATTTATTTTGTGACCATACTGGGGAGATCTTTGATATCTCTCTGGTTAATTTTTATACTCAATTTTCATCGATACATATTTTTTTTTCTGAAATTGATTCTTTGATTGTTTTGCGATTAATGACTATTTATGTTTCAAGGTAGCCCAATCTTGAGCCCGGTCTCCAAGACCACACCAGCATTGCCTTGAACTTGTTTCAGACTATCTTAGACACTGCCAGGACCCATTTTGAGCTTAACCATTCTTGGGCAGAGATTGAACGAGATATTAGTACTCAAGAACAATTGGAGGCTAGACGTAGACAGCTTAGAAATTAGTAGTAACCCTTTGGTTTCTTCAAGTTTTGACCTTTCTTTCATGTCCTTAGATTCTCGTGATTCTAGAAGAAGAAGAGACTTGTCACCTAAAATCAATCCTATTGCTCAAATAGGAAGAATAAATGTTGTGTTATCTACCCAACAAAGTACTCTAAGGAGAACTTTATTTGATTCATCCATTTCGTCTTTCTTTCCCTCACCTAGAATCCACATGATGGAATCTAGTGGAGGCTCTGGTGGCACTGGAAGTGATCCATATTCTCATTCTTCATATTCATCAGTGATTGGTAGCTTATATAGTGACCATATCCCTGTCCAATCTACCACAAACCCCACCAAAGTCATTAAAAAGTATGGGATTTTTCAGTTCGAAGAAGATGCCACAACCACATCATGGCATGTGTCCTCTCCTCTTAACCTAGCACCTACTACTCATCCACTTCCTAAGTTTAAAGAGCATTTGCCTAAGTTTTCAGGAAATAACATTGTCTGTACAAATGAACACCTGGTGGAATTTTCTAATGCTTGTCATAACATAGGGGCCAACGACAATGATACTTGCATGCACTTATTCGTCAATTCCTTGGAAGGAAAGGATGTGTATGACTTCATTGACCTCCCTCCTAATATTCTATCTACTTTGGAGGAGTTGATCTATTGGTTCCGGTCCACTTATGGGAAATCTAAAAGCCCTGCCAAGAAGTTAAGGGAATACAATAACATCACTTATAAAGATGGTGAGACCATCAAGTCTTTCAACTTGTGTTTCACCAAGTTATACAATCAAATCCCCGAACTTATCCGCCTCCAGAACCAAGCCCCTTTCATGCATTACTACAATGCATTGCCTTCTCCCTACCATCATAGGCTTGAGGAAAAAGCCATTGATAATCTTTGCTCCTCTCTACATACATGTTCAAAGTATGAAGAACATCTTGAAAGAACTGGTCTTTCCCAGGGAGAATCAGTTAGACAGACAGACATGTCCGCTCTCTTGCAGCTAGTACAAGATATGAAAAATCATATGATAACATTTGAGCTGAAGGGTACTGTCTCCCCTCTCACCCCTGGAGCTTCATCCTCTTCTGCACCCCCCTTTAGAAATCTATTTGAAAACAATTTTTAGCCTAAGGCCATCCTTCCTTGTATTTGGTGTAACTTTTATGAGGAACACCACGAAGAAACCACATGTGAGGTGAAGAAGAGTGCCAGAGATAAGATTTTGGTAAAAGACTAGAAGCTATTATCGTTGTCCTAGATTTTGCAGAGCCAAAATATGTCATGGTCATCAATACTAGGAACAAAGCCTATTATCCCAAAGGCAAATTTGACCCTCCTCGGAGTTTTTCTAGCCTGATCTCATTCTCAATCGCTGCTATGCTCCAGGTTCCTAAGATTCTTGAGAGTCAAGGAATCACTCCCCATATCCCCTCTTCCAAATACAATATCTTGAATCAATTGGCCAACATCAAAGCAGATGCAACCCTCCTAGACATGGTTGTCATCCCTAAACAACAGATGCATCTGAAACAATTCATGGAAGGAAAATATTTTGTTGTAGAAAACCTTTCCAAAGAGGTAAACGAAGAGTATTCTTCTATAAATAAAGTGGGTGTACATAACTTTAGATACCCTGTAAAAAATCCCCCTTTTTATATTTCTGTAAACATCATGGATAAAATTGCCCATTATTGCCTTATTGATGGTGGTTCAAGCCCAAGTGTGTTCTCAAAGATTATTATGGAAGATCTAGGCTTGTATTGTACAAATGAAAATTCCAGAAGCATGCTCTCCTATAATAGTCTACAACAAAAGACCATAGGTGATATTAAATATGTGACCTTAGTTTTGTGCACTCATCCTGAAATAAGGACGACCCTCAATATTCGGGTAATCAATATGCCTGTAAGAAATTACTCAATCATCTTAGGAAGAAATTGGAAATCCTCAATGGGTGGATATCTCTCACTCGACGGAACGCATTTATCTGTTCCTCGAACGAAAAAAAATATTATAGTCCTTAGAGAAGGAAGGATATCACCCTACATAGAGAGTGTCCCACAACCTAATGTAAATTATATCAAAGAGTACTTGGGAGTGTATTCCATCTTTGTCGAGGAAGATAACAATCCCATGGAATAAATCAATTTAGATGATGGCATGTGGCACATGCACTTTGATGGTTCATGCTCAAATGAAGGTAATGGAGATGGCATTATCTTGATTTCTCCTCTAGGAAAAATCCATAACTTTTCTTACTTGTTGGAGTTTGCTTGCACTAACAACATCACTGAATTCAAAGCTTTGTTATTAGGCATTGAAAATGCTTATAATATTGGTTGTGGTCACCTTTCAGTTTTGGGGGATTCCGAGCTTGTTGTGAATCTTGTGTGTAAATTTACTCTCCTAGCAACAAGTTGATGAAACGATACACCCAAACTATTTGGGCACTTATCTTGAACCTTTTATCCTTCAACATCACTCATGTTAAGAGGGAGTTAAACTCAATGGCTGATCGGTTAGCAGTTTTTATTGCCTCCCCTAATCAACAACTTCTATCATAGAGACCTAATTGTACCTTTCAATCCCTATATCATCTGCATATTCTCGATAATATATAATCTTGGCAGGTCTCCCCTAACGATGAGAGCATTTGTGCTTTTAATCAAAATGAACCTTTTAAGCCTAAGGAAATTATATCCATAGAAGATAACAAGATTCCTAAAGGCTTGACTCCTCTAGAGAGTTCATTTTCTTCGAGTGATGTAGGAAACAAGAAGAAACAAAAAGAAGAAGAGTCAAAAAGGAAGGTGAGTGAAACCATCTCCTTGAACATTGGGACACCTGAGTCTCTAAAGAACATCAAAATAGGTGCCAAATCTTGAAATGAAGAAAAGGAGAAGTTTGCCAAGTTGCTTGGCGAATTTCAAGATGTTTTTGCTTGGTCTTATGAGGATATTCGTGGTTTTTATCTTGGCCTTATACAACATGCCATCCCCACTCAGGAAGGCGTAAAACTAGTTAGGAAGAAACAAAGACCTATCAACCATGCGCTAGAAACAACTATTCGAAAGGATTTGGAAAAACTTTTGAAGGCTAGAATCATCTTTTTGGTCAAATATTCTGAATGGTTCTCAAATCTAGTCCCTATTCGGAAAACAACTGGTCAGATCCGATTGTGAGTTGATTTTTGCACATTAAATCGGGCTAGTATAAAATATCACTTCCCGCTCCCTAACATGGAGATGATTTTGCAGCAAGTTGCAGGGTCACAAATGATGTCCTTACTTGACGGGTTTTTCGGTTACAATCAAATCAAGGTAAAAAGGGCAGATAAATATAAAACCACCTTTATTACTCATTGGGGTACCTTTGCTTATGAACATATGCCTTTTGGTTTATCTAGTGCAGGTGCCACCTTTCAAAGAGATATGCAATTATCTTTTGACGATTTGATCGGTAAGATCATTCATATTTACCTTGATGACTTAACAGTTTACTGTAAAATCCGATCGGATCACTTTGGTCATCTGAGAAAATTTCTCATGCGATGTAGGAAATTTGGAATTTATCTAAACCCTTCCAAGTCCATTTTCGGTGTTACCAGGGGAAATCTCCTTGGACACATTGTCTTTGATTCGGGAATAAGCATCGATCCTGAAAGGATTGTTGCTATCTTTAATCTTCCTTCTCCCACTTCCAAGAAAGAAGTTCAAGCCTTTATGGGGGTTATTAACTTCATCCGTAAGTTTGTTCCAAATTTTGCAGTGATGGTCAAGCCAATTCATAATCTTCTTAGGCAAGATCATTTTTTTTTTGTGGACAGATGATGTCGAAAATGCTTTTGAAGGGATTAAGAAAGAAATGAGTTCCACACCGGTTTTGGCAAAGCCATATTTTGAGAAAGAATTCATGATATATACAAATTCCACTGAGGAGGCAGTTTATGTTGTCCTTATGAAAAATGATGACCAAGGAAATGAAAAACCTGTGGCTTACATGAGTCAAAGTTTGTCTAATGATGAATTTAAATACTCTTTTATTGAGAAACACACTTTTTCTCTTGTTAAGGCCATTGAAAAGTTTCTCCACTATATCTTAGGTAAGCATACATTGGTAAAAGTCTCTTTACCTGCTGTCAAATTTTTTCTCTCACGGACTTATCTTTTAGGGAAGCTTTCACATTGGATTGCCAATATCCAGGAGCATGATTTAAATATCATGATGTCTACCACTATCAAGGGACGTGACCTAGCCCTTCACTTGGCTCAGCATGCTAAGAATGATGAAGAAATTGATGAAGAAGATAGTTCTCTTCCAGCTCTCTTTTACATTGACGATCAAATCCTCCCTGTGTTTGAACATCCTTGGTACAAGAATTTGGTTTATTATTTACATAACCAAAGATGTCCAGACAACTTAGACACTCATCAAAGGAGAAGACTCTGTCTTGAATCTGCAAGATATGTTATTATAGGAGACTTCTTATTTCGAAGATCAGTTGATGGTGTGCTGCTTCGTTGTGTGAATAATGAAGATGCACATAAATTGTTGCAAGAAGCTCAAGGTTCTTCAAGATTTGTCATTCATGTAAGAGGTCATTTTTATTCAAAAACCACTGCTTTCAAGATTATTAGAAAAGGATATTATTGGCCTTCGATATTTCATGACTCTTATGTTTTTTCGAGGTCTTGTGACAAGTGCCAAAAATTTGTTGGGAAAGAATGCCTTTTAGCCATGCCATTACAACCTATCCTGCCAGATTTTCCCTTTCCAAAGTGGGGATTGGATTTTATTGGTCCTATTAATCCTCCTTCTCCAGTTGGGAAAGTTTTTATTCTGACAGCCACAGATTATTTTACAAAATGGGTTGAAGTTGTCCCACTTAAGCATTCCATAGACGATCAGGTAATTTCTTTCCTTGAAAGTAATATTTTTTCCAGATTTGGTCTTCCATTGGAAATTATTATTGACAATGGTCTCACTTTCATTTCTGCTAAGTTGACTCATTTTTTATCCAAGTTGGGGGTTAAACATTTCACCTCATCAGTTTATTATCCCGAAGGAAATGGGCAAGCCAAGTCTACCAACACAAATCTTGTAAGAATCATCAAAAGGCTCATCGAAGATAAGCCTCATCAGTGACACACTCTCCTCACTTATGCCCTCTGGGAAGATTGAGCTACTGCCAAAGTAATCACTGTTTGTACTCCTTTTCAGTTGATTTATGGTCAAGAAGTTATCTTTCCAATGAAGATAGAACTTTCTTCCTTAAGGTTGATGCTACAGATCGAAGAATTAAATTCTTCAGATGTTTCACAAAGGGTAAATGCATTACTGGCTTTGGAAGAACAAAGGATTTTTTCTTTGGATAATATTAAAAGGAGACAACAAAGAAATATTTCAACAAGAGTGTCAAAACTTTCAAGTTTAAGTTCAATGAAAAAGTTCTTCTATGGGATTCGGCTCACGATGATAGGTGAAGACATTCAAAATTTCATAAATTATGGTTGGGTCCCTTCAAGATCGCTTTTGTCTTAGGTACAAACTCTTACATTCTAAAAAATTTGTAGGAGCGATTGTTTTCCTACAGTACTAACGGTTATCACTTAAAGCATTACATGGAACCAACTTGAAAATCTTTAATGTTGTCTGAATTTCCTGTATTTTAGTAGTCTAGATCTGTTTTCAGTTTTTGTTTTCTTTTTTTCTGCTTACAGTAGTTGTTTTTTATTTTATGTTTTAAGCATTTCCTACTGCTTTTACTTTTCTGTCACTTTATTTCTGCTATTTTAATTTTCTGCAATTTTATTCCGTTGGATTTTGTATTTGGTCATATTTTTAGTTTCAATAGAGAGTAAGATGTCAGATCATATCTGCCACAGTGACACTCCTGCAAATCATTGTTAGCCAATAACAATCAAGCTTACACAACTGTTATGATGTCTTCTCTAAAGGACCTTGAAATTGTTATATATTTTCACTGTTGTCTTATTAAGAATTGGTTATCTCCCACTTCTTCTTGCCATTTCTTCATCCATTGATATTTTTGAGAGCAAATCTGAAAAATTTCCTCCTTAAAAGTTAAAGAGCAAATTGTGGTCGATGGATTATGCATACAGTGGTAAAACCCCTCATACTTAACACTTTTCATGAATTATTCCCAAATTCTGGGTCATCTTTCCATTAAATCTGCTCATTTCCCCCTGTTGCATAATCTTCCTGGTTATATCTTCTAAACCTAGTGTTCTTGGTCTGCGAAACCATGAGTTTTGATTTCTAAATATGTTGAAAACAAATTTCTTTGTGGAGTCGCCAGTTTGTTGATGATTAAAAAAACGCCAACAAAGTTTGGCTCGCAAAGTGTTTCTAAGGCCTACTATTATAAAATTTAAATAATACTAGTAGGTGGGACCCCCTTGTAAATTGGAGATCAAATCTTGTGCCTATTTGATGTTATTTGACACTGCTTACATGGTGGAGAGATCTATTGCGAAGAGACCTGCACATTAAACATGTTAGCAATAACACAAAAAAGGAATTGGAAAAAAATGAAAGGAAATATAACAAATGCAAATGGAAAAAAAATTAAACTATGTTATATACTATAGTACATGCACCGGTTTTAAATGGGGTATTGCTATCCTAGCTATTAAGTTAATGGCTATGCAATTTTATTTGAGTTATATAGTCAATATGCATCCCCTTTTAACAGAATAGCTATATGGTTTACTTGATTAATTTTATGAACAGTACCCTCTCTCATTCCCCACTATTGTTTCATTTTCCGTTAATTACAATCCCATCACCTTCCCACATTCATTTTTCATTCTCTATTTTAAAAATTGATTGTAGTCAAGGACGTTCTGTGTGGAAGCAGTTGGCAGTAGCAGTGTCTTGGTGAATTACATGATGTCTTCTTTGATTTTCAGTTGATTGTTGTTGTCTTTGAGTAGTAATCACATTTTCCCCCCTCATCATATCATGTTTCGCTCAATACAAACCCCTCACATATCCCAGGACCTTTTATTCACCCCCTGCTCACTGATTAACAATAAAACAATTTGTAAGGATGGTATTGCATGATTCTGATACATCGTCGAGACAAATCTATTTCATATTTTAAAGAGTTGTCATGTATGGCTATTTGAAAGACTATTTGATAATAACTCACACATGCAGGGATGATCTATTCAAATAAAAGGCTGAAAACAAAGGCCTATGACGCCTTCGTCAAAGAGAAGGATACTACTGCCTCTTCCGCAACTTCAGATAATTCTGGCAAATCCATGTCCTCCCACTTGCATTGGATGGACGATTGTTCTCGTATTATCAGCAACATGAGGCTTAAGGATCCCACACAGCCTAAGGCAGGTGCAGAAGGACTAAAAGATGATAGCATCAACAAGGGAAATATGGCCTCACAAACCGGAAAATATGGTTTTTGAGTTTTATTTTATCTATGGTTTATGACAGTTGACTTCAGGAAATTTTGGACAACATGTTTTATCTTGGATATATGACTAATATTTTTGAAACCAATTTCAAATATCATGAGCTAAATTTTCCAAAAATGAATATGTTGATGGGAGACACAAGGAGGTGTGTTTTACTTAACTAATGGTTATGTTATGATTGTTATGACTGTTATGAGCTAAAGGGAGTCAAAAGGGGTCCCACCTACTAGTTATTATTTATTTATAACCCTTATTATGATTATTACTTTTTCCCCTAACTAAAGTTGGTTGATTATTTTAATTAACTTAACTAATGAGATGGTTGAACCACTTCAAACAATTCTAAATTGTTTAAAAGCAAAAGGAAAGGGAGGAACAAGATGAGGATAGAAGCAAAAGCATACTAAGGTTTGATTTTTGAGTATTTGTTGAGATAGTTCAGTTTTCATTCATTCATATATTCATCACAAGCCTAATTCTCTTTTATGATAGCATGGTCTTATTGTAGACAACAATATTTATGGTTGAATCACATCATTTAGACACTTGTTTTTTAGAGGTGTGGATCTATCTTTGATAGTCTGTGTAGACTTGTTTGTTTGCGAATTAATTTTCATGATTGATAAAGGCTATTGTGCAGAGTCGAGTGGGCAACAATCTATGGCAAGTTGATCCAACTTTTAGAGTTCAGTTTTGGTTTTTTGTCAGAGGTCCTTTTGTATGTGCCATCGAGGATGTCTAAGTTTGACTTTGTTCCAAGATTTATGTATGAGATTTTGTAACGAAAATGACTCTTTGGTGAATTGGAATGAAATAAAGGATTTCTTTATGTCTCATCTGTCTTGATTATCATCTTGGTGTCTTTACTTCTGTCTTTACATTTATTTCAGCAACTGTATATTCAGAAAATTACATAAAAAGTAAATTTCCAGCAAGCTTTTTGTTGATAAAAGACTAGCCTAAGCACTTGTAATTAATACTTGTGAGTTAGGATGTTATTTTTGTTGGCTATAAAAATAGGGTGATATTCCCATCTATTTTACTTTAGCCAAGAAGAATATGAAAATGCTTGAGTAAGATCATTTCATATCTTTTCCTCAACACCCACTTGTTGTATTCTTTGATGAAACAAGAGACTCCTGAACTTTCGTTCACAGACCTAGGGCAGCAATGCACATTGCCTCTCTGCACCAAGAGAACTTCACAAAACTCACAGACTTGGTCAACGAGTCTGCTATGTTTTCAAACGTGTCTACTTTCTCTAGTAGCACCTTGTTACTTTCCACCATATCTATTACGAAATGGTATCGTACATCAATGTGCTTAGTCTTCAAATGATAAGCAAGATTCTTTGCCAAAAATATTTCGCTTTGACTGCTGCAAATCACCTTCATAGCTCTCTTCTCAAACCCGATTGTTGAACACAACCTTTGCAGCCATATCGCTTATTCCTTAAGTGGTCGCCATGTATTCAGATTCTGTTGTTGACAAGGCTACGACCGCTTGTTGCTTACTCATCCAGCTTATTGCTCCACCGAACATTTTGAAGACATATATGTTGGTCGACCTCCGTCGATCCAGATCTCTAGCCCAGCCAGAATCGACAAATCCATGTACATATAGTTTACCACTGTCACCTCCAAGTCTTCCTTGGTAGCATATAGCATAGTCCTTTGTGCCACACAAATACCTTAATACTCTCTTGACAATTTTCTAGTGCTCCTTTCCTGGTGTTGACATGTACCTACTCAACACTCCCACCGAATGGGCAATGTCTGGTTGAGTGCATAAAATTGCATACATTATACTACCAACATCACTTGCATAGTGAACACATTCCATGTCCTCTATTTCTTCTTATCTCTTTGGACATTGCTCAGTAGTAATCCTTTCTCCCACAGGAATTGGCACCTTCACCGATTTGCAATCCTGCATGTTGAACTGTTTCAAAACTATTTCAATATACTTCATTTGATTCAACTAGAGCTTTCTAGCAGCTAGATCTCTCTTAATATCCATTCCCAGAATGAATTTAGTTGCACTGAGATCCTTCATGTCGAACTTGGAGGATATTTGCTTCTTCACCTCCTTTATTCCATCCGTGTTGTTTCCAATCAAGAATATGTCAACGACATACAAATATACATATATGAAACACCCACCTTCTTCCTTTGAATATATGTAGTGATCAACTTTACTTCTCAAAAATCCCAAACTAAGGATGTATGTGTCGAACTTATAGTACCACATCCTTGGCGATTTCTTTAGACCATAAAGGGATCTTTTCAGTTTGCACACCAACTCTTGCTTTCCCTTTACTACAAATCCTTCAGGTTGTTTCATGTAGATTTCTTCTTACAGGTCCCCATGTAGGAACGTTGTCTTAAAATCCATATGTTCTATCTCTAGATCAAATGTAGCAGCCAGAGACATTAGTGATCTAATGGAAGTTAGTTTTTCAACAGGGGAAAAAATCTCACTGAAGTTGACTCCCTCATCTTGGGAATAACCTTTCGCTACCAGTCGAGCTTTGAACTTCTCAACTTGTCCTGCGGCATTCATCTTCTTCTTAAATACCCATTTTCTATCGACGAGCTTTCTTCCACTAGGTAACTTGACTAAATACCATGTCTCATTCTTCTACAAGGATTCCATCTCTTCAACCATGGTGTCCTTCCATAGTTTACCCTCTTTCGAGTCGATTTCCTCACCGACCGACTTGGGCTCATCATCGATGGCAATTAGCACGAATGTGGAACAGAAGTTGTGAAAACTATACCTTTTAACTGGTTTTCTTATTTTTTCTGACCTCCTTACCACCAGAGTCTGTTGTTCCACCTCTTCCTCAGATTTAGTCGACTCATCTAAATCATCTTCTTCATTCCTCAATTCAAACTACACCATATCGGGATTATTCTCGATCTGAACAACTTCTTCAAGCTCGGACTTACCTCCAACTTCTTTGAATACCACATCTCAACTGTACATGTTTATCCTTGATGCGAGATCCCAAATATTATATCCTTGCATTCCTTCTTTATATCCAATGAAAATACATTTGACTACCTTCTTGTCCAACTTGCTCCTCTTTTCCTTGGGAACATGCACAAATTCATCATATCCAAATACTTTGAGATGTGTCGCCAAAGGCTTCTTATATGAACATACCTCATGTGGATTCATGTCGACTAGCACCGAAAAAGGAGACATATTCACCAGATATCTTGCAGTGTCGACTACCTCTGCATAAAATTCTTGTGAGAGTCGAGCACCACTGGGCATGCTCCTTGCCTTATCCATCAACGTTCTGTTCATTCTCTCAAAAAATCCATTTTGTTGTGGGGTATATGGTGTGGTATTTTGGTGTGCTATGCCACACTACTTATAGAAATGATCAAATTCATTTCCAAAAAATTCACCACCATTGTCAGTTCTCAACACTTTAATCCTTTTCTCCATCTAGTTTTCCACAATAGCTCTAAACTCCTTAAATCTCTCGAAAACCTCTAATTTCTTCCTCGGGAAATATATCCATATCTTCCTAGAGAAATCATCTATGAAGGAGACATAATACATGGATCCACCAAGTGAAGGCACTGTAATCAGGTCAAAGACAACACTATGAACCACTTTTATAATTCCATTTTCCCTTGTCGCTCCAAATGGGAACCTCACCCAACTTTGTTTTCCATACATGCAATGTTCAAAAAAGTCAACTTCTAAACCACATTCAGGAAATCCTTCGACCATACCTTTTCTTTGCATATCTTGAAGTCCTTTTTCTCCAATGTGTCCCATCCTCTCATGCCATAGCCTAGTCGGGTCGATTTTATCTTGTCTTGTCAAGTCAGCTTGTACCGACTTGGTTCGATTCGAGTCGAGTTAAGTCAAATTCGAGATGAGTTAAGTCGATTCGAGTCACATTCGAGTTGATTTCAAGAGCAACAATGTTGTTTCATCCATTCAAGTCAACATTCCCTAATAACTTGTATAGGGTATCAATCTGAACTCCTTTCATTAAGACCATCGTACCTCTGATCATCTTGCATGAATCCTTCTGAGATAGAGTATGCACACCTGCATCATTCATCTTGTTGACAGATATCAGGTTTCTTACCAAACTAAGAATGTGTAGCACACCTGGAAGGGTTCTTTTCCTTCCATCCTGTAGTATCAGTTGAACTCTTCCTCGTCCAAAAATTATGGTTTTCAAGTCATCCCCCAAGAACACATCAACCCTATCATATTTTTCATATTCATAGAACCATTCTTTATGTGGTGTCATATGATAGGATTCTCCTGAGTCGATCAACCAAACATCTTGATCCGACTATGTACTGGTCGACCCCAGGTATACATCACCTCCCTTATCTGGGGTCTTCTTTCTCTCAGTCAATTACTTCTCGTCTGATCCAGCAATTACTTATGTTTCCTTCTACTTACATTCCTTTTTATAATGACCATATTTATTACATTTCCATCATATTTACATCGACTAAACTAGGGATTTATATCTACCCTTCGACTTGAAATTTATACCGAAGAATCTACCTTTATCTCTGTCTATCGACTGACCTCTCACTACTAGAGCATATTTGGTCAACCCTTCCATGTTTTTCCTTCTCATTTCTTCTGACAATAGAGAAGCAGCCTGCTAGCGAGGAAAAACCCCCTATGGCTACACTAGGGTTTACGATGTAGGCAGATCAAGGACCATGTAAAAGTCTCCTACTTTTCTAACTACCCTAAACGTATCCCAAACTCATACATGAAAGACAAAGTAAGAAGGATAAGGTAAATGTACCTTTTACTCAGTGTCTAGTGTCGATCCTCTTGTGCTTGATAGCTGCGCTAACTACAAACCTCCTCCCAAGGATAGCCTGCATTCACAAACAGATAAAAAGGAAACTACAAAAATGCATTTCATATATAAATCATGGGTTATATGTTAGAATAAAAAATAAATTAAATGTAAACATTTGACACATCATATTTTGGGACAGGAAAAGTATAGTGGTGCAGCTAGCATACATACACGAGTTGTAGTGGTGCAACAAGCGTGTGTACATGGGCAGTATTGGTGTAGGGCACATACAACTTCAAAAAATGAGTTTTTAAGAAGAGCAACTCAGTGATGGCTTGGAAAAAATAGCAAGTAAGAGGGCCAAGTGTCAGGTATGCATGTATGGAGCAATTTAGGGTTATAACATATGCCCCCTAATGTGTGAGGTCAGAAGAGCATCTGATGGCCAGAATACATTACAAAATCTTCACCAATGTATGAAGCGAGTGAGCCCGGGACCAGAGTTCGGAAGGTGTCATCTCCAAAAATAACAATTGTCTCTCCGAGGCAGGCATACCCATGCTCAGGATGAAAACAAATCATGGATACCAATCAAATACATTGCAGATCCATGTCATATAACTATATAAAGTGCATCCATGAGAAATACACAGCGGATATACATCTCAAAATCAAAGATATACATGTATAGTATCCATCTTCAAGAAGCCAATGACGCTTGATGGCTGGAGATGAGGCCTTCAGAGCTCGAGCAACAACTTCAAGATATTCAAAACTCATGTAGGAGTGTAATGTGAGTGTACAACTTCACTACCCAGAGGTCTTTGACGGCTCATCGGGAACAAACAAGAGGATCTCGGTGATCAGGCAAAGAACTTCATTGATTTCAAACAAGGACTTGATTGGAATTTTGGGGTGGTTGGACATGAGGTCAAGAGACAAACTGCAGAAAGTTTGACTTAGGATGGGTGAAACTTCCCTTGGACAAGAGCACGAAAGATGATCAGACTCAAGGAGCATGACATTGGCATAAGTTCATGATGCAGGAGGCAACGCAAACTCTCCATGTGTTTGGAAGAATAACCAAATGGAGGAGGACATAACCAAACTCTCTATGTAGTGAGAACAACTTCCTAAGGTCATATTAGATCCCAAATATTGACAAACAAATG
>ML790521.1:29764-59427 GCA_009831015.1 Picea engelmannii | reverse complement strand
CTACCATCACCTAAGAACATTCTAGAGGAGGAATCTTCTAGAAGTAGAACCTTCTAAGAAGTCCTCTTACATTTATTATATCTAACTACCATAGTGGGCCTTATTTAATAATATAGTGGACTTAGTCCACCTTACATTGAATGACCTCCACTATTATCACTATGGGTCCTCTGGCCCCCCCCCCACTACCTCTCTAGCTACCTTACACGGTGACTTCGACAGAAGAGTTGTCCCCCATCCGAATAGGAGGACCTTTGCATGCATCCAAAGAGGAATATACTTCTTTTGAGGTAGCCATGTGATTTTATGCTCCCGAATCTATGATCCAATCATAGAGAGAGGAGTTGATGGCAATCAAGGCATGGTTATAATTGCCTTTCTCGAAATTTGGATCTTCTAGCTTCTTCTTGGCACCCTCAGGGATGCAATCTCCAAGGTTTTTTTTTTTAAGTTTTTGAGACATCATATCTATTTGTTTTTGCATGCATGTGGATTCTGAATGGAATCCTTTGTGACAGTACATGTATTTCTCCCCTTTTCTCCCTTTTCCCCTTTGCATCCGAAGGCATCAGTGAAGGGTTTTGTGTACCCTTCCTTCCTCGGATGTGCATGAGATTTTCGTTTACATTTATCTTTATATTTATGATATTTGTGGCTGCCATCATGCACAATGAGTGCATGCTCCCTTAGGCCTTTTATTGTGCCCATGTTGATGAGCTTGGTTTTCTCTTATGTAAGGGATTCGATAAAGTCCTCAAGAGAAGGAATCTTCCAGGTGGCTCTAGAGGAAAATATGACAATATGGAATGTGGATATGAATACAGAGAATTCATGACCAATCTTGGAGAGAATGGTGATAACTATTTGTTTCTCCTCCTTCAATTTATCAACCCTGCAAGCTTTGAGTTGCGACAGTAAATCCTTGAATTTTGTAAAGAAACCTCAGATATTATCGAAGCTTTTTGGATCCAATGTGAGAAACTCCACCTCTAGCATGTGTCCCCTCATCTCATCCTATTTGACAAAGATCCCTTCCAAGGTGGTCCAGGCTTCATTGGAAGTCTTATAGGAAGATATGTGAAAAAGGAGATTGGGAGAAATAAGACTGCAAATTGTTTCGAGTGCCTCATCCATGCGATTTAAGTACTTGGATTTTTCTATGGCTGATGTCAGTTATGTATCTATATTCAAGGTTAACCTGTAAAACCCTCTGGTTCGGAGATGTATGGTTATTTCTCCTTCCATGAAAAATAGTTTTAAGGTGTAAGAATGAATTCTTTTTGGAAATCCATCTTTCCGTTGTCTTCAATCTTTTGTACCTGCAAAAATGTTTTGTGTAGATTTTTCTTAGAATTTCATCGACTCTGATACCATGTAAATGTGTTGAAACTAAAGAGAATAGATCTAGATAAACAATAATACATGCATTTTCAGAGAGAATTGGAGAAATAAGAAGAAGGAGAGAAAGAATGAAAGAATTCTCTTTAACCGTTGTGAATAACGAATAGTTTACACATGATATACTCTGTATAGCTCAATGAGTGCGCACTAGAGGAGAACCAATGAACCATAGTGGTGGTATAGAGTGATCTGGACACACACCAGTAGTTACGAGAGAGAACTTCCACCTAGTCTAGTCTCTCAGGAAGTTACGGGAGTGAATTGCCACCTAGTTGAGTTAACTAGTCAACTAATCTTCAGTTAACTGACTGAACAAAGAGTAGTGAGGAGTTAACCTAGGGAATCAAGGCTAATGTGCTAGTCTGGTGATGATACCAAGGAAAGGTTGAATGGTCATGGTGATGATCCCAATGTTGCATGGTGACAAAACCAATGCAACATCTAAACTCAACTCAACTAGTCAAATTGAAGTGTCAACTGAAAGAGAATATTCTCCAGGTGGAATATTCTCCCCTAAAATATAGGAGACTGGATAATGAGCAATTATGACTAATAAAAAAGGAAAAACCTTAGGAAAAATAAATCCTAGTTGTGTGTGAAGTAACTCCAACAGTGTGAAGGAACAAGATCACTTGGCGATCTTTTCAATTTTAGGGAGTCTGAAAAGAGCTTAAATATGGACTTTGTGGGGGTTCCTTTTTCATAAATTTAGTCCCTCGGGTCTGAAAAAGGGTTAAACTTATACCTGAGAATACTCTTCTAGCAAACCGAAGTTCCTAGAGTGTACCTTTGTTCGTAAAATTGACCATCCAGGCCAAAAAAGGGGTAAACTATCGTCGAACAAACATGCCTTCAAGTTTTATTTTGGTGAGCATGAAGGAAAACAAGATCTCTCATCAATATTTTCATGTTTAAAGAGTCTGAAAAGGGATTAAAGAAGACTCCAAGTGGTTACCTTTCTCATTTAATCCAGACAAGATCGAAAGGCACAAATGTAGTCTCGTCGGATGTTGCTTTTGGATTTCAAAACGAGCTTGAAATTCAACAAAGCATGCTTAGTTTTGGGAGTCTTGAGGGTGAGGCCGAGAGTGATGACACATCAGATGTATGAGGCTCAATCTCATAATCATGACAGGAATAACAAGGACTCTCGAGCCTAAATTCATTAAAGACGACATGGATGCCAAAATGCAACAATGATCTAACTAGGGCATCCACGTAGAGGTAGGCTCTACCACTAAATTACGACACTTCTAAAGCAGAAATGATGGTTCTGTGTCGCAGTTCGGCGGGATCGATCCTATGGAAAATAGGAAAATACAATGAGATGCAGAAAGTGGAGGTGAAATCCTAAATCATATGCAAAAAGTTGAAAAAAATGACTTTTACCAAAGGACCTTTAAAAGTGACCTAACTCCCAAAAAGTTACCAAAACAAAAATCAAAGCGCGTTGTAACATCCAATAAGAAACTCAAGAACCATACTAAATGATTTTCAAGCCAGAAAAAATGACAAAAGGGTTCAAAAAAGTGGCAAAAAAGGTCGAAAAAGTCTATATATAGAAGCTGACAGCTCATTTTCACCATTGCAATTTGAGAATTAACCAAAAAGAGAAAAATACCCCTTTTCTAAAAGAGTTTATTCCAGGAGATTCAGAGGATGAAATGAACTTCCACTTAGACCAAGTGAGTACAAACCCATCCCTCTTGCATTTCCATACTTCAATTCTACATTTCTTTTATTTTTGGGGGGGGATTCGCCCTCCTAAAAAAGTGAGGCCCTACGTGTACGCGGGTTGTCTAAGGACAGCCCGCGTATGCCCATGGGAAGAAAACAATATTCCCATGTGCATACGCAATTGTGTCCAAGACAACCCATGTACACCCTCAAAAGCATATAAAAAATGAAATGTGCAAGAGTTAACTCCTCCTTGAACTTGTCATGTAACAGGATGTATGTCCATTGGAGGGAGAGGGAACATGAGGAGATTGATGTCTTGGTTGATGAGGACCCTGTTGTTATCGTTGCATTGAAACAATGTGGGTTATGGAAGCTCTACCATTGTCCACTCATGAGGGCACAACCCAGGTTGTTGAATGCCTTAGTGGATTATTGGCACCTTGACATAGAGGCGTTTATGCTTGAGGGGAAGTCATTGAATCCGACGACTGAGGACATATACTTCTTGACTAGCCTCTCAAGGAGAGGGGAACCAGTCAACTTGCGTTCATTTCCCCTGGGCCCCATAAAATTGTAGAGCTCATCGGAATGCATTATGAGGATGGCACTGAGAAAGTAGGTTCTCAAGTGCCCATCCACAAGATTACTAACCTATCACAGAAGGTGATAGTTCTTCTTATTGGGCAGATCACTAGATCTGTGGCCTTACACCAAGCCTCCCGATCGCAGATGTATTGTGTGATGCAATGCCTAAATGCACAAGTATTTGACTAGAGCACAACCATGCTTGACTGCATGAAGAGGCAGCTCACAGAGTGTCGAGGGCGAAGTAACAAGAACTTTGGGTTTGGTACCATTCTATGTTCATTCTTCTTTGAGAGGGTACCCAACATGATTCCATGAGAGACAGTAAGAGGGCATGTGGCCTCCTTCCTAGCAGTGTGTAGGTGGGCAGCATTTCTGCCATGAAAGGGGGGAGGAAGGACCATAGAGGCCTTCGATGATAAAATTTTTGACTGGTGGGCACAATAGATTCTGGTGATAGAGGACTACCCCTACATGGGGATCAACTTTTCTAGGGATCCAGACATGCCCGTACCTCTTGGAGAAGATCAAGGAGAGATAGGTACGTTTGTTTTTAAAGTTATTTAATTTTTTAATTTCTTTTTATATATCATTTTTATGTGAATCGGAGTATCTAACAACTGTGTATCTGTTATGTACAGATGTGGGACCGGTGCGTCTGACAGACTTCTCGAGGACCAAGCAACGTCCTTGACCAGAGGAAATAGTTGCAACAGTCATCGGACCAGCAGCAGCAGCAGGGGGACCTCCAGCCAGAGAGGCTGAGAGAGTTTTGAGATGGGTGGAGAGGAACCTCACCGCTCTCACTCGTGCAGTTCCCATGGTCTAGATTGAGGATCTCCCACCATCGATGCAGCCTCACGTAGTTGGGGTGCCAGGGACTTGGGTCCAACTCTTCCAGCATTTGGCAAACATCGTTGTTCACTATGGCAGGGACAATAGGCCCCGTTCTTAGATAGTATGGACTCTTTTTTGTGACGAGGGAACTCTTTGTATATTTCTTAGGGAATAAGCCCCACGATGTATACTAGATTTATATTTTTGAGGCGTTCATTCCCACCGATGTACTCTAAAACTTATATATATATGTGTGTGTGTGTGTGTGTGTGTATATATGTATGTATGTATGTATGTATTTACATATTTATGTCTTATGGATCACATTTCTTTGCAAATGTATGTACATGTGTATATGTATGCTTCTTTTTATGTGTGTGCAATATGCCAATCTAATACGTGTTTATCTAGAGTATCTGTGATTTGATTTAGTCTCCTAGAAACATGGATATACATAATGTAATCAAAGCATCATTCTAAGAGACATACCCTAAGGAACCATTGATGTAAAGTAGGATCATAAACGCGGTAAACCCCATTTAACCGGGACACAACCAATTGTGCATCTAAGTAGACCCGGAGGTGAGAGATACCATGCGACAAAGTGTCACAAAGAAACTCTATCACTGCATTATACTCGGCAACATTGTTTGTGGCGTCACCTAGACAGATACCTCCAGAAGATAGCAACTGGCCTTGAGGCGTGAAAATCACCCAAGCTGCAGAAGCAAGCCTCCGAGTGTGTTGGCTAGCACCATCTGCAAACCCAAAAAACACCTCTGATTCACTTGAAATCTGCCACAGTGAAAAACATGACATAAATAACGACATGTCCATAAAACAAAAAGACAAAAAGCTAATTGTATAAGAATTATACATATGTAGAATAAGTCACCCAGGCGACCAACCTACGAGTAATACTTCTTGAGGTAGAGCCCATTTCTAGGCTCCACTAAAGCATTTCCCTCAAATTCAACCAGATGATAAGCGCCCTTCTTTAATACCTCCTTCACAATGAAAGGTCTGAACCACATGGGTTTGAACTTTCCTGTCCCCAGGGGATCCTTATCTTGGTTGTAGACTAGGACAAGGTCACCTTCGAAAAAAAATCTGAGGACGAACGAACCGATCATATTGACACTTGACTCATTGCTTGTGAGCCTTGTTGGCCAAGGCTGCATCATGACGTTGCTCATCGAGTTGCTCAAGATATAATAAGCGTTCCTCAAGCGGTGAAGTGTCTGGCAATAACTCTACTGGCAACTTTAGAGATGGGATCTAGCACTCTATTAGCAAGACTACTTCCAGCCCATAAACGAGTTGAAAAGGTGAGAAACCGGTGGCAGTCTTTATAGACGTTCGGTAGGCCCATAACACTGAGTACAACATCAAATGCCAATTTGACTTGGTAGAATTGATCGTTCATTGTAGAATAGTCTTGAGGGACTTATTCACAGGTTCCACCCGACCATTCGCTTATGGGTAGTAGGGTGATGAATGCTCTTGCCTCAACCCAAGATTTGATGTTAACTCGGACATCATTTTGTTCTGAAAGTGACTGCCATGGTCAGTGACAATCTCCTTCAAGATTCCGAACCTTGCTATTATCTAGTTAAAAATAAAAATAGTTGTTGTTTTGCCATCATTATTAAATGTTGGCATAGCCTCGACCCACTTTGTGAAGTAGTCTACCGTTACGATGATATAACGATGCCCCCTTACTGAGGCTGGGTGGCATGTAGTAAAATCAATCCCCCACTTAGTGAAGGGACCAACAACAATGTCAGGAAACATGGGAGCAGGATGTGCCCTCATATTTCGGGAGAAGATCTGACACGGGTGGCACTTCTTGACCGACTCAACGCAATATTTGATTAACATAGGCAAAAAGTAACCGACTCGTAGAATCTTTTGGGTTTTTTCCAACCCAAAAAAATGACCACAACATGCTCCAGTGTGTCAGTCATTAAGAATGAGTTCCACTTATTCGTGAATGAATCACCGACGAAGAATGCAATCTACACCTCGATGATACAAAGTGTCATCGAGTATGAGATAATTTCATGCCTGATGGCATATATGTCGATGCTCATCGTGGGAAGCAGAGGTGGGGCACTTCAAAATCTAGAGATAGACTAGTATATCTCCATACCAAGGGTCCAAAGATGCGATCAAAAAGAGATCTCCTTTAATAGGCAATTCTTCGGGTGTAACATCACCTGATTTGATTGGAAGTTCCAAAATAAGTTCCGCAAAGACCAATGACTTTTTGGATTTCATGGAAACAAAATCCAAGTCAAATTCCTGGAGGATAAAAATCCATCTACTGATCTTGCTACCAATGACACATCGTGTTAACACATATTGAAATGGATTCACAATGGAAATGATGGTGGTCTTGCAAAGCAGGATATAATGACGGAACCGGTGGATAGTATGCACTGCTGCCAACGCAAGCTTCTCAACGTGGGAGTAATTGAGTTCTGGTCCAACCAGGCCTCATCTCAAGTAATAAATCACATGCTCTTTGAGAATATCGTCCTCTTGAACCAAGACCATACTGATGGTCGACTCTGTATCGGCCAAGTACAATAAGAAATATTTATTACAATTGGGTGGCCAAATCAGAGGGGTAGACGTAAGGGTGCATTTCAATGCTTTGAAAGATCACTGAGTGACTTCGTCCCAATAGAAAGGGACTCCCTTTTTCAGTAAACGCATGAACCCTTTAGTGATCTTGGCATAGTTTGCGATAAAACGTCGAAGAAAGTTCACTTTTCCCTGTAAGCTTTGAAGTTGAGGGACTGTGCACAGGGGAGGCAACTAAACTATCCCCTCAACCTTCAGAGGATTGACCATGATCCCTGTTGTTGAAACTATGAAACCTAGAAGACGACTCGACGTCACGTAGAAACTGCACTTGTTAGTATTCAAATGAATCCAATAGTCGCGACATCATTCAAAGATAAGTTGGAGGTGTGTAGGATGATCAGATCTCTTGCAAGAGTGTGATGCTAGATCATCAAGATAATCCTCGACTATATGTCTAAGGTCATGGAAACAAAAAGACATGGCCCACTGAAAAGTGGTTCTAGCATTCTTCATGCCAAAAGGCATCTTACGATAATCAAATGTATCCCACAGATAGATAAAAGTTGTTTTATGTTGGTCCTTGGGTTTGATCTGAATCTAGTTGTATCCTAAGAAACCATTCATGAATGAAAAGACCTCACAGCCTACGCATTCATCGACAATCTGGTCAATGAATGGGGTGGGGAAATTATCCCTTGGACATGCCTTTTTCAAATCATGGAAGTCCATACACACGTGAATCATACCCTATTTTTTGTTGACTGGAATGGGATTTGACACCCATTGAGTCAACTAAATAGGGTAGATGAAACCAAATTTTGAGCAATTTCTCTACTTCAGCCTTAATAGCTACCGCTTTCCAAGGATTTATCGAATGAAGCTTATGTCAGACCAACTTGGCGTCAAGGTAATTTTTTATCTCATGTTCGATGATTCTTGGATCAATGCATGGAATTTCCTCATAAGACCAGGAAAAAATGTTGTGGAATTCTTTAAATAAATCTGTGTAGATTTGAATCTCCTCAGGGGAGCAGTCTGCTCCAACAAAGACATTCTCCATGACACCAGGGGTTCTAGAGATGTCAATAGGTATCGTTTAAGTGATGGTTTCCATATTACCCTTGGCATAAAATGTGTGCATAGCCAGGGGATTAATAGGACAAGACCTATCTCTAGTCATATTCAACACGAATTCACCTGCCTCTATTCTTCTTAACTCCGGGAGAAAATAAGATATGTGATGGAGATTGTCCCAGGGTCTTTCTGGACTATTCAATGCCTCTATAATCACCTCATCAGAGGGAAAGACCAAGTCTAAAGAATCAGTAGTGGCGAGGGAACCTTGAGCCCAAATAGGCTCGAGAACTGGATCTAACTCATGTGTTGGATTTGGATCACGGTCAGCCAAAGCTTGCTGGACAATATTGTATGCAAATTCTGCTGCAGACAAGGGAATGGCCATGTCGGGATGCCCTGTCCCTTCCATCGAATCCAATGGGGAAGGAAGAGTCCATGAATCATTAAAGTAAGTCATACGGAATGAAAACACTTGAAAAATTTCAGCCCTAGGTTGGTCGGGGACAGTCGATATGTACTTGACATCATCGAAAGGAGGCGGGTAATCAAAAGTACCCATAAAAGGTGGGCACAAACCAACCCCTACATTAACGGCGTTGGGCTGAGGTTTATCAATCATCAGTACCACGGATGTCCCCGATGAAGGGTCGGGCCTAGAGAAGGACAACTGGTCAATGGTTACGATTTGACCCCTATGTGGAAACAACAAGACCCGAAAAACTGTAGCAACCACTTCATGCATTGCATAGGTCCAACTCCTTCCTATATTCTAGAGGCACATCGACCACGTCAACTTTGACGCACATGGTCTTCCCTCCTAAATGCACGGGGAAAGAAGGGATGATTCCATGTGGTCTGAAAGAACGACCATCAAAAGTAGTAAGAAGAGTAGGTGAAGGAGAAAAAACGGGTTGGCCAATGGCCTTCCAACACGCCAATGACATCATGCAAGTTGATGTGCCCTCATCAACCAGCGTGCAGAAAATGTTCTGAGTAAAATATTTCGTGGGATGATCCACTACTATCTGAAACACAACATGGTAAGGGAGATGAGGTTTCAAGTTGGTCATATCAAGAATGATTGTTCCCAGATTACAAGTCTCGATAGAGCCCAAAGTGGACAACAGAGCCTTTCTCTATGAAGGGTAGCTATAGAGGACCTCCAAAGTAGACACCGCTCAAGGGGTTTGTGACAAATCCTCCACCATAGAGTAATTATGGGTGGCCCTTGCATTCAGATTATGTGAATATTTCTTGAATGCCCCTTTCAGGATGTGTGTCATTGTTTCGCCCATCGTCTTCTCAATTGCTAACCAGGAAGCAAATTCGAAATTGGAGAGAACTAAGCTTGGAAAAGTGGAAAAACATAGATTTGGATGAGGAATAGATGGTTGTAGGTGAGCCTGGAAGCTGGGCAAGTTAGGAACCATTACCCATTGTGTAGCTACTGCTTTTTGGGTGCTTTAGAGGCCAAGTATTTAACTTGCAGGCCATTGCCATGTAAGCATATAACAGAAGAACTCTTGTTTCACACACTGAAGAGCACTGTAAGGGAAGGGTACTCCCAGGGACTGTTGAGCAGAGAAAGAGTAGGCCTTTCTGGTGTTATGTGGGTGTTCTCTCTGGTGTTGTTGGATCAACGACTGGATCAACCGGATCAAATGCGAGATATGAAACTAGTGAAACAACCAGATCAACATATAGCTCTGCTGCTGTCTTTGCTTCTGGATCACTATCACTATCTGACTGAAATGGAATCACGATCTTGAACTCCTCCAGGTGGTGTTTTACTATATATTATATATGATATGATAGGAGCTAGAAGGGAAGCTATGACGGGAAGGTATCAATGGAAATTTTATCTACTATTTAAACTTGATCAACGACTAGTGAAATAGCAGGTGGTGGATAAGCTGGGTAAACTTCAATGGATTAGGGGTTAACCTATTCAAATACACTTGTTGCTTCCACTTAGTAAACTGGCTAATTCACCGTGGCAACCGACTGATGGCTCTAGAAATGGAAGGTATGCTAAGCAAGGCGGAGAGGAACGGATGGATTTACAACTTCCTTACCCTTTTCAACATATTTTTGCATTCTGTAGTCGTGTTCCCTAGTTTCTATGTAAGTGTCACCTTTCATCATATAAACATTCGCAGCTGAGGGATTACTAGAAGATGGAGGGGGTCCCTGATTGTCCCCATCCATGCTCGAAGAGGCTTGAGTCATATTTTTCCCATGTTGAAATGGGTTCTTTAACACAGCAGGCTATTGCTACGCCAATAAATTTTGGGCCTCCACAAGCCAAGGGCACAAGTGAGTCAGATGGTTTTCAGTGCAAAGGTTACACGGATACTTCAACTTTCTCTTCTCTGTGTTTCCCCCTCCAGCATTGTTGTTGGGTTTCTTATCCCCCTTACCTTATTGTTTCGTTGTTTTTTCTTTCAGTCAGGTTGTTGGTTGGCCTTTGGGTTCGTCGACTACACACTGTATACATCCGACGCTTGGGGTGGGGGAGCAGTCGAACCGGAGGTCTGGCTAGCCGTTGTCTGCTATATCGACAATTGTTTCAATTGATTTGATAGTTGATCAGTGGGATTTGCTTGTGCTGAACTAACTATACCACTGGCATGTAGTCTAGACTTGTGTCTAGCCTTGTCAAGGATGGACCGTGGCGCATATGGAAAAATCTCATAGAGTAAACCAGACTGAGAGTATATCATTTCGAGTTGTTGTGCTCTCATTATCACCTCCTTCTCTGAAAACACTCTTGACGTTGCAACATCCTTGGATAACTGAGGTACCAAAGACTTGAGGAACCACTCCAGCAGGAAAGTCGGTGGGACCTGTACTTTTATCAAACTCTTCTAACGTCACCATTCTTGGATGTGATTAGAGATATGATCGACCTTTGTCTGCTCAAATTTGGCCAGCAATTCGATGTCGGCATCGTATCTCACAGGTAGTGGGAAATGGTTTAGGAAAACAATCGCCAAATCTCTAAAGTAAGAGTATATTGAGCGGTCGAGCTCAATGTACCATTTCATGGCACCCCCGATAAGAGTGCGTTGAAACAAGCACAACTGTATGGAGTCGTCTCGCAGCATGTTTGACGAGCACCATAGGTGGAAAGTTGTCGTCTGATCACCCGGATCTTCGCCAGGTTTACCTTCGAATTTCGGAATGTCCGAAGGAAACTTAGTTAGCATGGGAGGCCAATGCAGATTGTGACAAATTGGGTCATTAAGAAACCTTGACAAGTCTATAAAATGTAACGTTGCCAGAAATGGTATTTTGGGCTAGGTACTATGTACAGGAAAAAGGGAGCCTGGAGTTTGACTGGCACCAGGTTGCCAGGAAAAGTTGGGTTGTTGGCCAAGGTTCTGGTAGACACTGTGGCCTTGGACAGTGAATGGATACTGCATTTGTTGGGACATCATCGGTTGATTCCCGTAATTGGATGTTGAGGGTTGGGTGGGGATTTCTCCCTGCATTGTGTTCCAAAGATTCTGGAAAGGGTTGCCCCCTGCCAATTCAACGGGAATAGGTACTGAGCCTTGCCTAGGGTTCCATTGACCATGGAAGGGGTTTCCCCTGATCGACATCCCTAATGAGGGAACTGATCCCTGCCAAGGATAAAAAGTCTTTATGAAGATAAAACTCCTGTGTTTTCCCCCTGTGCAGGAATAGTACCCTGCACAGGATTCTGTTGTCCAAAACCAGGGTTGCCCCCAGCTGAGATGGCAGCTGACGAGAAAGCGTTGTTACCAAATGCATCAAACAAATATAATGACATTGAAACCACCGATGTGGTATAAGAATAAGGTCCTAGACTGTCTGCTCCAAACAAGTTGTAGTTCATGTTCAGTCCGACTGGTGGTTGGGAAGCACCATTGAGCGAGGGGGACAAAGGAGGTATATGACCTCCACCATAATGAATAGCATTATAGGGGGCTGAGGTGCCCCCCATGGACCCTTTTAGAGGAGCGTTTGATCTCCCTACCCCTATACCCATGGTCTGTAGGGTGGAGTAGTTGAGGACGAAGTTTTTATCAAAGTCGGGCATCCCATATGAAAATGGAGGGCCCGTTGCACTCTGTGTGAATGGAGTGGTGGTCGCTGCCATAGACAGAATCGGACCACTGCTCGAAGTAGAGGTGGTAGAGACTATGGTGGTCTGGACTGATGAAGGTGGGTTAGGAGGCAGAATGCCCCATTGGTGGCATTCGTTGAGGGAGTATGAGGACTCCCTGACGAAGTAGCAACATTTGCTTCCATAACTGCTTGCAAGACTATCTGACACTCGTGATGAGTTACCCTTGGAGGGGTGACTTGTATCAAGAGTGGCACTAACAAGTCAGTGATCAGAGTGTTGTTTGGCTTGAGAGATTCTGATCCAAGGTAAAAAATAGTAGGTTCCTCTGGATTCGAGTGTTCTCCTCTCAGAGTTGGCTCAGGCATAGTTTCATGTGGCCCGGTCGCTTCGTATGAACCTTAATGGTAAATTCTTCGCCATAATGATGGCGGTGGTGACTCTAACGCAACCAGTGGCAGGCCCTGAAGCCTTCATGACCGACGGAGCTCTTGATCTTTCACTTTGTGAAAATATCAACGACATAGTAAGGATTTTACTAACGTTTTGAAACAAGCACACACTAGAAAATTTCCTACAAGATAAACCAAGTAAAACCACTATCTAGTTTGAAGAACAGTTACGCTAACCAACACTAGCAAAACTTACTGGTGCAAGTGCAACTCGAACACAGAAGCACCCTATAGGTATACTCTGCAAATAATGGCCCAATGTCTACCCTAGGTACCACAGTATACCCCCGCAGTCACCTCTGTAAGTCCCTAAAATAAAGGCAACTAAGTTGTCAGCTCGCAAACAATCACCAGGTAGGTACAATCGATAGTTGGGTGGACTGCAATGAGCAGGGTAACAAGCCTGAAACCTACTGAGGGTATCGAAAGTAAGTGGTCTGGAAGACAACTGAGGATCCCAAACGGATTCGGGGTCGACGAAGCTCCGTAGGCAAATGCAACCGACAGTATCCCACGACAAGTCCTCAATATGTGTTCCCCACTATGCTTGGTCCGGCTTTGGAGGGGTTATCTCTGCTACCTTTCTACATGCAACCTCGTGTTTAGCCCCTGTGTTAGAGGGGGGTCCCGGATAACTTTCATGTTTACTGGACTTTTTTACACTCCCTAACTCTGACTCCAATGTTTGTTTATAAGCCTTGAAGAGTTTCCTCTCCAACCTAATTCAAGGCTCTAGCCTAGATTAGTTGATTGACCCTACAAACATAAAGTCTAATAAATTTCAATTTTAGCGTTAATTTTAAATGGCTTGTTTTAACTCAAGGAAATGGCAGTGAAAATAGTGATGTGTATGGGAGACAAAGAAGGAGAAATAAACGAAACTGAAAGAAAAATTACTTCTAGTTAATCAATAAATATTTGCAACTAACTCTTTAACCAACTTTTCATAACTTACTTTTTTTTCTAAGATCTTTTAAAGGAAGACCTAAAACAAAATTTCGCTCAACTATGAGCTAATTAATGTTCTAAGAAATCAATAAAGAACTTAAGAAAATAACTCTTTTTCCAAACAAGCAAGATAACTAACCCAACTACTTAACTAAACTAAGAGAAAAAACAAATCTTTTTTTTCGTTTTGAAAATTCTTCCAACAAGAAAACTTGAAATAAATCTTTTTTCTTTTATTTAAAGCACATGAAAGGGAAAGAAGTGAAAAACAAGACAAGGTTTAAACTGAGCTCTGGCCCACTGTAGATCTCAGGGAGTCACTAAAGACACCAAACAGGCTAATCAAAGACTCAAAGACTCGCCTAAAACCCTTTTGAAGTAAACACAAGAAATATTTAAAGAGATAAGCAAACTAACATCAAACCCAGGCTTTGACTATATAAACAGAGACACTGGACTCAGTCAAGAAACCCTGAGAAGTAAAACCTCAATTAGGGAAGAGGTTGTTGCCTCTTCTTAAAAACAGCTTCTTGACACAGGTATGTTATTGATACTTAAGCAGCATGTGTATGTACATGGGTTGTCTATAAATTAGGGTGTGTATGTACACGTGTTGTACCATAGCAGGCTACGTAGACCTCTGTAACTTCTCAAAAATAAAACAAACAGGCATATTGATAGGGCAAGGAGAACTGGTATGGTACCAACAGGTGACTAGAATCCCTTAAAGACTCAGCAAACTCAACAAGAAACTCATAAAACCGATCAAACACCCAAAAAATCCCCTAAAACCCTAGAGGCATCCCCAGTATGGTCGTCAGTTCTGCTAGTGGGGAAAACCCCCCTATGGCTACACCAGGCTTTACAATGTAGGCAGATCAATGACCGTGTAAAAGTATCTTACTTTTCTAACTACCCCAAACGTATCCCAGACTCATACATGAAATAAAAAGTAAGAAGGATCAGGTAACTGTACCTTTTACTCTGCGTCCGATGTCAATCCTCTTGCACTTGATAGCTCCACTGACTGCAAACCTCCTCCCAAGGTTGGTTTGCATTCACAAACAGATAAACAGGAAAATACAAACATGCATTTGATATATAAATCATGGGTTAGATGTTAGAATAAAACATAAATTAAATGTAAACATTTGACACATCATATTTCAGGATAGGAAAAGTATTTCTTTTATTGATAATACAATGATCACTTACAACAAGGTTGGATACTACTCCATGAACCTAGTCTGGGCTCCTCTTCACCAAGCTCCAAGTGCACCTTAGTGTATATTTCTCCTCTCAACCTTCTTCTTGGGAAATGGAATGGAATTATGATGGAGGAAAAAGGGAAAAGTGGGGAATTCTAATGCAATTCTCACAACAAGGCTGCAAATGCTTGGGACAAGGAGGGGGTGTGAAACGGGCAGATTTTCACTGTTCTTATGCTTGGCTTATGAATGAGACCCCAACACATCCTTTTATATGACAAAAGGATGGTTATTTGGTTGGGTGATGGGCTATAGGCGGTGGATTAGTTGGGAAACTACCTAATAGCCCGTAATCTCAATGAATTCCTTGCAACTTTTAATTTTTGCAACTTTTGCAAGTATACGCAGGTTGTAGTGGTGCAGCTAGAATACGTACAAAGGTTGTAGTGGTGCAGCAAGCGTGTGTACGTGGGAAGTATTGGTGCAGGGCACGAAAATCTTCAGAAAATGAGTTTTTAAGAAGAGCAACTCAATGATGGCTTGGAAAAAATAGCAAGTAAGAGGGCCAAGTGACAGGTATGCATGTATGGAGAAATTTAGGGTTATAACACAACCACGTCCTCTAGCTCTAGTGTGGTTGTATTACTCCCAATATCCATGACTAAGCTATCCAGGAGTCTAGAAAAGAAGATAATAGGCTGCTACACTTCTCCTCATCGGTGATCTTAATATCCATAGATGATAATTGTCTTAACACGGTATTAAATGCATTTAAATGCTAAGTCACTAAAATTCCATCGCTCATTCTTAGAAGATACAGTTTTTTCTAAGAAAGAATTTATTTACCATATATTTTGACTGGTATAAGCTTCCCAACTTGTCCCACAGTTTCTCGGTTGAATCTTCACTTGAGACATTCAGCAGCACTGAATCTACAAGACAAAGACGAATCATACTTCTTGCTCTTCTTTCAAGTTTCTCCCATTATTCCATTGACATGCATGTCGGCTGGGTACCTGGAACTGCTAGCCATTATTTACCATAATCTTTAACACAATTTATGACTTACGAATCTTACTATACCTAGGGTTTAGTTCTCATATTCAATATTGGTAAATCAAGATCTGATATACTCTCCAAATCATAACACTGCTATGATAACTTGCTTGTCAAGGCGTACCTAAGCTATGATACCACATGTCAGGAAATGAGAGACACTTCCACACTAAACATAGTAGAAGAGAAGAAGAATTTAATAAAGAATGTAAATGAACAAGCAATCACACAATACACAGAGATTTTACACTGAAAACCCTAAACCGGGAAAACCGGCATTCCTTGAGCATTCTACTCTCTTGTTTTCTTATTCAATCTAAATAAAAGGTTACATGTCTAACCTTGGTCCACACCTAAGACAAAATCGACACCGTACCCTCTTGCCTGAGCAAGAATAACCCTGTAGCCAATCCATCTTACATCTACATGACCAACAACCTATGATTACACATGCATTAACTTGCATTACAACATTATTGCATTAGCCTTTAGGGCCTTACAACACACCTATTTATAGGATTTACAATAGAAAAAACCCTAAATATTGGCACCCAAAAACGGTTACAGATCCATGTAGATCATTGGCTACAAATCCTACAAATCCTGGGATTTTATTACGTTGACTCCAAGTCATATTACCAGTTAGCCTTCATTCAGTCTTTATTCAGTCGTCTCATGCCCACACTTTGACCTCTTGTTGGTTGACTTGTTTTCGATATCTTCAACTTTGACTTTACTCGATCGACTTCCTCGACCTTTGACTTGTTTTCGATCCACCTTGACCTTCGACCATTAGTCGATTCACCTCGACTAGACTTTCACTACAAAGAATATAACAACCCAACATTATTATGAAAAATATTGGTTGAACTCAACTACAAAATCAACAGTTCTTTTGACTTTGTAATCAAATTTCTATAATGCAATTAGGTTCTAAAGATTCCACTAGATTTATCTCCTCCTTTTCCAAGCCAGTCATAGACACTCTCCCATTCTACTCAGCCATTCAAATAACACCATTGGAAATTCTACCCAAAATAATTTATAGGTATCATGGTCATCATGTAGAAAAGCATATCAATGAACTTTAGCATATTAACTCAAAAATAGGTCGATTTGTCTAAGAAACCAATCACCCACACAGTTCTAGGTTAGTGCAACAACCATACTGTCAAAAAGCCACATGCTTCATGATAAGGTCTTGGTAATGGAACCATTTGTTGGCTCAATTTAAGAGCTAGGTTTTCATCGGTGTCAAATAAAGGGGGTTTGTTGTATTCTAGGCACCAACATTTTCAATCCTATTAATGGGGAAGGTCTCACCTGAAGCATTATGCCAAGACATAAATCATAGTGAAAATATTTAATTAGTGTGACCAAGGTGACCAACTTCCCTCTCGGGGCTCATCCTTAGAAAAAAATCAGGACTATAGACCTTTGATCCTCATACAACAACCTCAAAACAAAGACATAATTATTACATGTTATCCTTTAAAGTGTTTATCATCTAAACTAGAAGGAACTGTGACTTATAAAATGGCATAACCATTACTATTCATAAGAGACAAACAAGATAAATAAAAGATATCATCACCATAAATTAGAACAAAAATAAGAATTTGAAAGAGGGTCCTCATTCCATTGATTTCCATTATGATACAACACATCACAACATAGACTCTGATTGGTGATTAGGGTATGACAATGTTGCATAATAGTTCTTAAAACCAATACATTCAACTACTAACTGATCAACCATCGTTCAACCCTTAAACGGGTCAAATCCGTTACATTTATACACATACACACAAAAGTAGGAATGTTCTTTCAAACCTTTGAAATTGTTGGTGTACTTCTAATTCCCATATTCATGAACTAGGTTATGATTGTTTCATATTTTCCCAAGCATATTCACTCTTTTTCCAATCGTCTTCTTACTTGCATGAAATCTCGACTACTATCACCAAATCCTTTTATTCCTACCAATGATCTTCAATCCGATTGACATGACTTTGTATCTAGTTGTTTACTACACTAGTGCCACCATGACTTCCATAAAAAAATGAAGGGCCAGATACTTTTCTATGAACGTGTCTACTTTATTTGTCACATATTTCACTTCTTGTGTCTCTTCTTTCTACTTTCCATAAACAACATCAAATGGTGAAGGTGGAAAATACCAACAAAATACTCAAAGGGAGATTTATGGGTGGAAGAATGAAAGGCCCTATTGTAGGAGTGTTGAATATAAACTACTTGGTCATCCCATGTCTTTGGGTGCTTGTTGTTATATCATCTCCACAACTGGACCAGCGTCACGTTCAAAATTTTAGTCTCCCATTAGTGTGTGGATGAAAAGAAGTAGAATGCTTCAACTATGTATCCATTGTTTCTCGCAATGTTGTCAAAAACTTGCCTAAAATCTAGGGTCATGATTAGACATTATTGAACTTGTCAAACAAAAATGTACCCATACATTTGAAAATAATAACACAACCACTTCATGGACTGTAATCTCCTCTATGTGGCTATTGGTATTATAGTTCTTACAATTCTTGTTAGGGTTTTGGTTTTCTATTGTAATTGTAATTGTCTTCTTTCCTTTACCTTTCCATGTTTTGGGTGTTATTGTAGCTCTATATGTTTGGTACCAATAAATTGGTGTTTCTTCTTCTCTCCTTCAAGGTATTGTGCCTATACAAAAGCTTCATCAATGATCTTAGGTTTGAAAAACATCACTTTTCACCTAAGGTGATTGTGCAAAGATCCAAAGTACTTGATAAGTAGTTTAGGATGCTTAAGAGATTCCCTAACTAGATTTCTTACTTTTGGAATTTAATGGTGAATTCATGCACCATCTATCCTTATCTCTATCCAAGGGAAATCCAATGTATCTTGTGTTCCTCGTCATAACCAATAGGATATAAATATGACTTAATCATGTCCTTAAAATCTTCCCAATCTATCATTTGTGCTTCATTATTTAGTTTAATAATAATGGCATCACTTTTTCAACACATCAAATCATGACCTTCTAACTTCAAATAAGAAAAATAAATTTATGTGCTCCACTAACCTAATGCACAATAAAATAAAATTTTAGTTGTTACAACCATTTATTCAAATTTAAGGCACCTATCTCGCATGCATATGGCTTGATGTCAATATTTACCTCCACTTTGAATGGTATTTGAGTCTTGTTGCATTATCTTGTCTCCTTTTATACTTTCCCCATGTAATTAGATACTTTCTCATGTCCATCTTCTTCTTTTGAACTAGAGCTTGAATATTGAGGCTTATTTTTCTTCTTCTTCTCTTGTGCCAAAGTGGCAACCAAGTTAGTGACAACCAGGTTCATATCAATTATTCCTCTAGCCATATAAATCATATACCTAACCATTTGAACAATTTGTGTCTCCAAATGGTTATCCTATGTGAGGTATCATTGGTCTTTATTTCTTCACCCATGATCTGGTCTTGATTTGGTTTTCTTCCTCATCTATTACCAATTTCATGGTTGAAGGGAACTAACTTTCCACCTTCATACAACTGTCTCAATATAATCTTAATTCATGGGTGATTCCCCCCCAAGGTCAAGAACTATGCTTTGATATTAACATGAGCTATAATTTAAGGCCCATGGTCAATTGATTCACCAACAAATATTTTAATATGTGGAATATTATGAACTGTTAACATAAAACTAAAAAAAACTATTGTGCATAAACAATTATTGTTGTCTCTTTTACATGTCTATGAACATAATTGATATATAATATACATAAAGTATATTGCATTATTATCATAATGTAATAAATAAATATCATGTAATAATATACATACGATGATTATTATGTAATGTATCATTAATATGTAATAATGATAAGTCATGCTCTTTTTCAAAGACATGGCTTATCACCCCTACCTGTATTTATAAGCACACTCATTGTATCTCAAGAAAATTAGTAATCAATAATAATTATATATCCCTTAAAAAATATATGGATTCCTCCTTCTTATAATGGATGCTCAGGAGAAGTGACCAACAGTTTCACTCCAACTAGTATCAGAGTAGTTTTTCAATTGGTTGTGGTCAGGTGTGTGTGTGTGTGTGTGTGTGTGTGTGTGGTTGTTCCACTAATCTATGATCATGTTTATTTTTCCAGTAGCATTAAAAAAAATGAAATAACTCAAGTTTGGTGGCCCACTCTCTATTCCCATAATAAATAAAAAATAAGAGGAGAAGAAAAAAGAAAGTTTTGCAAATAATCTCCAAGCTTGTGAGCCAAAATCCTTAATAGAAAAAATAAGTGCAAGTAAAAAATTATAATTCAAAGAAATATTCCATACTTGGAAATAAGTGAAGATAATTTCCATGTATATCGTAAGAAAATGAAATTAAAAAGGAAAAGTTTCCAAGTATCTTTAAAAGTGCACATAAAAAAACATCAAGTCAAATGAAAGATTCCATAATCGACATGAGTAAATATAATTGCCACATAATGGTAAGAAAAGTAATTAAAAATGGAAGTCTCCAAGTGTTCCAAATTACACGTGAATAAGTATAAATTCAATCATATATATAAGTTGATCTGGTGAAGGAAGGTTATACAACATATCAGGATTATGAAGGAAAAAATATATTGAATCTTTATGTGGAGGAATTTTTGCACGAGGATGAGAAAACTTTGAGACATTGTGAGAAGTCACCAGGTTAATACAACTATACAAGAAGTCACGTAAAAGTAATGAGGTGAAATTATAGGTAACTTGTATAACCTAAAAAGTTGTAAATGCGAATAATGTGAAAATATTCGCAAAATGTGAAATATTAAAGTTTATAAGAGATTTTGTTTAAGTAAATAAAGGCTTAAAATATTTATGTTCTCAAGATACATTCTTAAGAAGATCAAATATTATTATCAAAAGATATATTTCAAGGTTCAATTAAAGGGTTATAAAAGTAATCCCTTAGCTTCAATCAAGTATCAAGATAAAATTTTCTTAAGAAAAGGTTATCACATTATCACTCATTACTTAATAGAATTAAAAACTAGTGTTGTAGGAGAGCCAAATTATTTGTATGTGGAATGATTCTACACAAAAAACTCAAACTATTTTTAAGTTGAACCATACATAAGGGTACCAAATTAAGTGCCAAATATATATTATTACCTAGTAGAGAAGGAAAGTGAAAGGATAGTAAGTAGATTTATAATAATAAAGTTATTGAGGGATTATAAAATGATACAATCAAGGAAGGATATTATTTGAAGTGGTAAGTTTCATCAAGTTGAAATGGAAACGAAGGTTCAATTCACTTCTACGTATGTTCAGAACTAAGCAGTATTTTCATACGTATGTTAGGGAGGATCCAAAAAGTAGATCATAAGCATTGTCATTGACTTCTCTATTCATGAAAAATATATTGACACTAAATTGGTAAATTGAGTATAACTTGCGAAAGAGGAAGTTAAAAGGGCTCTTACACAAGAGTATGATGATGAGATTAATAATTCAAAATTCAACATCGACGAGTACTCCCCAAAATGAAATTGGTGTGTCTTACGGACCAAGGAAGTTGATGCAGTCCTCGAAAACTCTTAGTTGAAATCTATTGGTACTTTTACCATGATTGTTGATAAAAAGTGCATATCATTCAAGCACCTTACCAATAAAATAATGTTGCAAGACATTTGTTTAGAGCACCTTACTCTCTCATTGAATTCGCATTAGAATAAAAAACAAAATCATAGAGAAATAATGGAAAAGTTAAAAAAATTGAATAAAATTCTTATTAGCAAAGATGAAGGAATTGTACAAAATCAAAGGAAATTCAAGTGTCAATATATAGAAATTTGCAAATTTAAACAATAGATAAAAGAGTTGCAACAACAAAATAGCAATATAAAAAGCACTCACAAAAGAGATAATGAAAATAGTAGTAAAAAATTATCATTCAAAGACGAAGAAATTTCTCGTCTGAGAAATCAAAATAAAACTCAACTGACAGAAATGAAGAAGTTGAAAAATGAGAAAAATGGAAAAACATAATGTTTTTATCAAAGAAGTTGTATCAGTGGAAGAGCTTCCAAAAGTTGAAATTACAGATAAAACAACCTCAACAGAAGGTGTTATCACATGAAATTGTTCAGGGTCGCAAGTGACAACCATGAGCACAGGTAGCAGGCGAGTGCAGTTCGCAACAACAGAGATCCCATATGCAGTTAAGTTTAACTCTATATCTAAGAACGAATGGAAGGATGCCATAGTTGGCAGGCAGATAAAACTTTGGCAGGGGCGTTAAACTGGCCGGCACACCCAGATCGTGGATCATGGCCAAATCAACGGCCACCAGTCATTTCGGTGCCACAAACTGCACAGGCATTAAAACTCGAAGGGCAGGCCAAAATCCAAACCACAGTATTGTGGGGAAGCTACGTGGTGGAAGATGGTTCATTTATGTCCTGAAAGTGGTGTGGGCCCAAACTACTTTCAACGGCCTTGAAATCACGTACTCTTACAGCATTGTATCCAATAGCAGCACGTGGTCGCCCCCTAATGGTCAAGACGCGTCTCTATCCCGAGGAGGATTCATCCAATGAACAAAGACTAACTTTTTCGGCCTCGATCCACCCACTTATTCAGTGCCCAATCTATGTTCAACATGTGGTCGCTCGCTAGTCGTCCAGATGCGCTCTGATCCCAAGGAAGATTCAGTTAATGGACAGGGATTGCTAGTTGAAGCCTCAGTTCAGGCCATAAATAGAAGGTGTGAAAGTTCTGGCCGAGGAGGCAGAACTGTCAACCCGAGGTACCACGATGGAAAATTTTGTCTTGCAGGCCCATACTGATTTGATCTTGCGTCTGACAGGCGGAAACACACATAGTCTAACATAAAGATGCGAAGATGAAAAGCTTTAAATGAGATGGCCAAATTACACTCCTGGAAGGTGTGGAAAGATCTGATTATAAATAGATCAGTTTAAGATTTTAAGAAAGGGGAGGTATTTCAGAGGTTGGAAAGCCGAGAGATTTTTAGGAGCAGGGCTCTGCATTTTTCAGTTTGTAAGCCTGAGGGCTTGGATTGTAAATATTATGTTATTGAAGATTCCTTTGAGTTGTTTTTATCAGATTGTATTCTTAGTTTACATGTTGTTCTGTTTTTCTTGTCTGGATGTAATCTCTATAATCTATGGATTCCTAAGGCAGTAGAGGATCTGTTGTCATCTTGCACATATTTCATGGTTCATCGCTTAGACATTTTCTGTTTTTCTTCTCATCTGGAGGTAGCATCTTTGATCTATGGATTCCTGAGGTGGTAGAAGATATGTTGTCATCTTGCCCATGTTTCATCGTTTATCACTCAGACGCTCGTTGTTTTTCTTCTTATCTAGTTGTAGCATCCTTGATTTATGGATTCCTAAGGTAGTAGAGGATTTGTTGTCATCTTTCCCATGTTTCATAATTTATCTCTCATATGCTCATTGTTTTCTTCTTGTTTGGTTGTAGCATCTCTCTAATCTATGGATTTCTGAGGTGGTAGAGGATCTATTGTCATCTTGCCCATCTTTCATGGTTCATCACTTGGATATTTTTTCTTTCTTCTCCTCATCACCACATAAATCCTTTTGTCTAATAGGCAATTTAAATTCCTTAATTATTCACAATACTTATGACTCCATAACCTCATGGTCCTGAAATGATCCGTAGTTACTTTTGTTATTCCTCTCTCTACAGTCTTATTGATCCACCTACTCAAACCATTTTTATCTGTTTCACTTTTTTTTTATGGGTACTGGGCTTATCCTCTTGTAGTTAGAGGGTGATTCTCAATGCTAACAGAAGGGATCAAGGACTTAAAATGGAAGAAACACATAAAATTGAAGATGAATCTAATGAAGTTAAAGAAAAAATTTCCAAGTTAGAGAAAGATAATGATAAGTTAAAAGAATAGATTGGGGAAAATGGTGATCAATTCTGTAAGATGAAATCCCTTAATGAATCACTCATTAAGGAGGTTAATAACTTAAAGAAAGAAAATAATAGCAAAGGAAAGTTGGGAAATTATGATTCAAAGGAATAATTGAAAGAGAAAGATGAAGAAAAGGTTATGTAAGAATAATCAAGAAATTCTTAATGATGTTAAGAAAAGGCATTTACAGGAGTCTGGATCAAAGAATAGGGATGAAGATATTTCCACAAAATTTGAAGATGATACTATCAAAAAACTTGAAAAGAAATTTGCAAGAAGGTTCAAGAATCCCTAAATATTGATAAAGTAAAATCATAAATGCAATCTAGAATTGAGGAAGGATTTAATAATTTAATATGTGGGATCACATTCCAGCTTCAAAAAGAGAAACAAGACAAGATTCAAGAATGTCACCAAAAGATACTTGAAGAAGTTGAACTCCATTTGTAGATTGTACTTGTCAGATATAATGGTATTATCTCCACGGATAGAGTCGTTAAAGACCAAGCAAAATGGATATAGGATTCCATTGTCTCTAGAAAGAGGATATATGCAATGGGTGTGAACAATGAAGGGGAACCATCACATGTGAAACCATTTCGACACCCTCATGTTAAAGGAAATTTTCAAGGAAAATAAGAAGAACATTATCAACATTATCAAGGAAGAAGATGGAATACTCACCAATATTCATGGAATAGGGAATCACAAAACCAATATTCAATAGGACATTACCAAACATTAACAATTACTAAAAATTAGAGAATTTAAAACAACAATACATGGAAACAATGGAAAGAAAATGATTCAAAAATCAACCATCAAGGATTAAGAGCGAAAATAATTGAGTTTGGATGGATTGACCCTTTTTCGATGCGCCAATATTGTTCAAAAATTCAAATGTCATATCACCTTGTATCCTCAAACTTATTTAGTCGATGACAATTAAAACATATTGTTCATTCTATCAAAAGATTTTATCATTGCCTATGGTTTGAGGAAAACACATATTTAAGGGGGTAGATTTGTAATATACCTAAAGTATATTACATTTATTATAATAATGTAACAAATAAATAACATGTGATAATAGTAATAGGATGATTATTATGTAATGTGTTATTAATATGTACTAATGATAAGGCATTCCCTTTTCCAAGGACATGACTTATCACCCCTACATGTATTTATATGCATGCTCATTATATCTCTAAAACATGTCAATTAATAATCAATATTAAGTATTTATCCTTTGAGGAATATATGGATTTTTCCTTCTTATAATGGATGCTCAGGTGAAGTGACCAATAGGTTCACTCAATAATCAACATGGTCACACATACACATATTACATGAGATATACCCTGGAGAAGATCATTCTAGATAAAAACTATCTTTGAAGTGACTATATTTCTTTGGTTATAACTAATGGTGATCTTACAGTTACCAAAATCTTTGGTTATAAACAAAATAAATATAATGTACAGTGCCATTGAAAAACTCATTGTAATGATATCTCTTCCATGAACCAGGCAAGCGAATCTTGTCTAATTTTACCTCTCCACATCTACAAATAGTGCAAATCTAGCATTAACATGGCCTATGGATGATCTTCTATCTCCTATTTCACTTGCTCGTCAATTGAACCTCCAATCCAACTTCCAATAACGTCTTTCTTGGTTGAAACCTTCTTCCATTTCCAACCAAACCTTTTATCCTTGTGTTTCTAGGTATGTGGAAGGCCAACAATATCTGCAACCATTTCCCAAACTACAACCAAGTCTCTTGTTGGTACTAAGGTCTGCACCTGACTGCTAAGGGCAGATTTAGGCCACCTCAGTTGTTGGAATGATTGGATTTTAATAATTTTGGTTTGTTTGTTTGATGGTCAGCTGATAGATGGGGTTCAAGGGTAGGGGTCTAGTTGGACATTTCAACAACATTCACCACAATATTTCTCGTAGCCAATGGCATGAATTCTAGTGTAATAGATAAAGATGTAAAAGTAGAACAGTAAAACTAACAAGCATACAATTTGTTACTTGCAGCTGGAAATTTCAGATCTAACACATTGCATTAAACCTAAAACAATATTTGGAATACACTTCTCAACAGGTTGTAAACACATTAGTTGAAAGAGAAACAATATTTTCTTAGCAAGACATTCAATATGCATCCAAATAAGAAGAAAGACAAGTAAAATTGAGAAAAAGATAGTCTGTTCACCGGAAATAATATTCACTGAGTGGACAATTATGTAGGTCTTTACACTTCATGAGACAAATATATATCCTAATAGCTTGATGCTCCAAAAACAAAAGCTAAACCCCTTTACATTCACAGATTCCTCTATTTATTCATCAAGAGAGGTTTCAGATACCTATCTCGGATCTAAGTTTTAGAGTTTGACTATACATTACATTCAGATTTTGCAAATATAAACTTCAATATTCAGTCCTAATTACAATTCGTGAATACTTATTTAAACTAAGTGAAGTTGAGTTCAAGTGCTAGTTCATAGGGATAACTCCCCATTACTACGACCTTAATCAAAACATTGTTCTTATCAAAAGAAGAAATTTATTACAACTGGCAGTAATATCTCTAACTAAACCAAAAAGATTCTATCCTTGTAACTGGAGTTATTGTTGATAACTAAAGTGAAAGAGTTGCATAATAAAAGTCTTCATAAGTTGTAACGTGTTGTTGACTTTGCATTGATTCCCATGTGTGCCAATAACTAGAGATAAACCTTGAAAAATGGTAGACCAAGCTTGAAAAGGCATCAAATTCTCTTACTTTTTGATAGAAGTAGACATCAGATGAACTCCTTCAAGAACATGCAGGTTTTTTGGTGTTTCTTCTGCAATTTTTGATATTTTTCTATAGCTTTGTATGTTGCATCTCAAGAGCCTAGTTTTGTTGTTGCAAATCTTGGATCTGTTGTCTCATGCTATCATTATGTTGTTTGAGGGATTGCACCTGTTGATTATTGTTGTTCATATCCCTATCATCTTCAATTTTAGGCTTGATCTTTGTCTTTACTCTACTTCCATTTTTTGGTTCATGCTCTTCCTCAACATGCCTATTGAGATCAATGGATAGCTTGGCATTTCTTGGTCTCATCTCATACCTGGGTTTCTTCTCAGGTTTGTCATCAATGGTGTCTTTCAAAAGTTCATGCACCATAATCATTTTTCCGTTTACCTATGGTTTGATATCCTCTAAAATATGTTATGTTTCTGGACTTATGTCTTCAGAATCCTGCTCATGGTCTAGACCAGTTTTCATTAATTCATGGTTTGGTTGTGAATCAGCAGTGTACTTTGTTTCCAAAACAAGAGGTTTGACACCTAAGATCTCCCCCTTACTGTATTTATGCCTGGTCTTGACCCCTGTCATCCCCTTCAAAGTGTGGATGGCCATTTCCTCCATGTTGGAAAATTCAGAGAGGTCTTCATCAGTATCTTGATCTTCAATCACTATGGGGTTTTTCTCTTTGAGGGATGGATCAAACATGTCTTTGGAGTTTGGGCTCAACTAGTTGGTTAGCCTGGTCTTTCGATTGGTTTTTCTTGGAATTTCTAGGACCTGGATCCTCTTTCTCTTTTTGCTCTATTTTTCCACAGGGGGATCTTCAATCTGTGTTCCTAATGACACAAATTCAGCTGCAAAAATATTAGGACTGGCATATTTATTCCTCCTCTGTGTGCTTGTTTTCAATTTGGAAGTCTTGTCTACCTGCATAGCAGTGGGCATAGATTTATCCTCAAGATGTTCAGGAGATGATTGGACAACTGGGCTGGCCTATTTTTTTTCCCTTTCTGATATAATTTCTGACATACATATTACCACTTTATTTTTCCCTCTATTTCAATGTAGATGACCTCAATTGCCTTTGAGGAATTTCCATTTTCTCTAGAGGAATGGATACTTCTTTATCTGATCAGGTTTTTCTTTTTGCAGGTAAGTTCTTCTCTTTGGCTCATTGGGTGGCTTTGGATGAACTCCCAGGTTCACTGGAAACCCCAGTGACCTGGGGAACCTCAACCTCCTGCTCTTCTAGTTTTTGGCCAATTTCATGTTCTTACTGTAACCCTAAAGACCCTAGAAACGTTTTCCAAGACATACCCAATTCGCTGAGAGTGAAATAAACCAACATTATTATAAAACCTTGATGATAGAGGCTTCTATGAGCATCTTTTGGGTAATTCTGGATTCTTTTGGACATCTTAGTTAGGCTTTTAAGCAGGTATAAGGGGAGGTTCATTTCTTTGTCATCATTTAAATGCATGAGGAATCCAATGTGATAACAGTGGACAATTGAAAACCTACCTTCTTCCATGATATATCTTTGTATAGCAGAAAAGATTCCCCTCCATTCTTCTTTCAGCTAAAGGATTGGGATTCCCTGGCTCCAATCGAGGTTTTGATGTTCTGCCACCAGAAACAGATTGCACACTTCAACTGGAAATTTCCCATTTTTAAACCACCTCTCGCCATTGATAGGGAGAGTGCATGCTCCAACGATGAAGTGCTTTGTTATGTGGATGGTTATGTCCCTAATATTAGTCTGGAATCCATCAAAGTTTCTTTGTGAATATTAGGTCAATTCCTATGTGATGTCCATTGAAGGAACATATGAAGTCGAACCACTCACCCCTTATAAAAATATCCATGATCTCTGGTATAGCCTTAAACAATTCGAGCCCTATTGGCTTTTCCTTGTTTAAGTGTCAGCGCTCTCGGGGTGAAACCATTGTGCCTTAGTTGCCTCTCTTGAGAATGGTGATCGAGGGTATGCATTTTTTTGGGTTCATTCATAACCTGCAATAATAACTGCACAAAACTCGCAATGATAACTGCACAAGGCACAAACACGCACGATCTAGCACAAAACCTGCAATGATAACTGAAAAAGGCACAATGTGCATGATCTCTAGGGTACAAGTAACATGTGAGTGTGATATGGGCGCCAACATGCTTTTATTCAAACTTTGAAATATTTTTTAAAACCTAAAAACTCATAAAATAGACTTTGTCTGTTGATTGCAAGAATGATGGCATTATTGCAATCAACACCTTTTTGCACTTATAGGCCAAAGTTATCCTTCTTGTGATCCATTCAGTGATATAAACATGGTGATAGGACTTATCCAATTCAAATCAAGACTTTAATTGACCTTATAAAGAGAAAACAACTAACAAAAAGAAAATAAGGGGAAGACATAAAATGAAATGACTTAACACACAATGAAGAAGAAAAACTAACAAAGGGCTTGGTTCACTGATGAATGGGATGGTTTTGAGGAATAGAAGGAAGATGTGGAGGCCTAGGATCTAACATTGGCTCCAAATGGGGGTATCACTTCCCTGTGAGGTGCTAAGAACAGCAGACCTATGTGCCTTAATTATTTTTTTATGCCACCCTGCCACCAGTCCATTTACTCCCTTTTTACCAGCCTTGACATCTACTTTATTTCAACTGAAAATCAAATCTGCAACTATACCCCAGTGTATTTATTGGGCTATGGAGTCCTTTATTCAAACTAAACAACTGAATCATACTGAAAATCAAAACAATTATGTACAGGTTGAACCACCTCTGGTTCATCAGGTAAAGTAATCCTTCAGGAAATGCCCATTGACAGGGCTTCCAAAGAACTCAGTGTCATCCAGATTTTGAAATATAAAGGTATTGTTATTCATAACTTTCGCTACCTTGAAGGCACCAAACCAAAGGTTATCAAACTTACCAT